>CAUYSK010031071.1:0-64146 GCA_963575035.1 Avahi laniger
AAAAAACCTTTGGAAATGCTGAGATAGTCTACATCTGAAAGATTTCCATCTTAAAAGCACTTAACTACTAAAAAACTCTTGTACATAAAGGTTTAACTCTCAACTCTCAGAGAACTGAAGAACAGAGTCATTCCTGGCAAGGTTTACTGCACACTTGTTTTTACTCTTGAGTTAAAATGTTAAGTTCCTTGCAGGCAAGCAATGGAATCTGAACATCCTTTGTGTCGAGCACACGGTTTTCTCAGCGCTGGCTATGTAGTAGCTACTCAATAACTACTTGCTAATTGATTGATTGAAGACGTTTGTTAAAGGCCAAAGAGTTAATTAGTTGGGGCTGGAATCCAGTTCTTTCAACTTCCAGCCAGAGACTTGTTTTGCCAACAAAGGGACTCTAAATTTAGGCCTTCCAGCCTCCTGCAGTTTCCCAAAACTACTTCAAAAGCTTAACTAACTATTTTATTAAGTAGTTTTCTGCTGGCCAATAGTTCTCAACTCGCCTTCTCCGCATTGCCATGGGCCTTAGCTGAGAGGAAGCGGGTGATGGGACAACTTGTCAGCAGGTGGGTGTGTGTGGACAGCCCTTTTTCCTCCGTTTTATGCTGCTACAGCTTCCTGCCCCAAGAAAGCACTCGACTTCGTTGGTACCTGCCTCGTTTTGCCTGTAAAATTGGATTTTGCCCTGGGAATTCTATCCTGGTGTTAGATCGGAGGGAAGTGGGACTGAAGAAGGCAGGTTGTTCCCAGAGCTGGCTTCCAGTTGGTGCTCAATTTTTGAGCATAATAAAACCATGTTACCAAGCCCCAAACCTCAATTGCATTATTCTGTATGTATTGACTACTGACAGTGTGGTTGGGGTTTTCACAGCATCGATAGAAAAGATGGGCCT
The DNA here is from genome assembly GCA_963575035.1 of Avahi laniger. Taxonomy (NCBI): domain Eukaryota; kingdom Metazoa; phylum Chordata; class Mammalia; order Primates; family Indriidae; genus Avahi; species Avahi laniger. Next base: position 888 of record CAUYSK010031071.1, read on the forward strand.
TTGTCAATAGCAGTACAATGTAGGCCATTTATCATAAGTATCTCAGCCCAGGTTAACATGGATAGAATGAGGATCTGCTAATTTCTTTTCCTGTACAAATGTATCAGATTTCAGATGTATTAAAGTGTATTCTTTTATGGCTGTTTGACACTTAGACCTGCAGCTTGCTGGTGAGCAGGAGAGAGCATTGAGCAGAATTTGAATGCCTTTGAGGAAAGTTCTTTATTTAAACACCCACTGGGCTGCATCTGTTTCTGGGTCTATTCTCCAAGCTTGGGAATCAAAAGAAAAGCATCTTTATTTTTGAGTGTTTCAGTCTACCTCTGCCATGTATCAACATCCCCCTGTTCTCTCCAGCTCCAGGAGTCACTTAGCAGCATTATTTATGTAACAATTGATTGAATTTAATGAAATGGAATGAGAAGAAGTCTTCATTGTTCTAAGCAAGTGTGTGTTGGGTAGCAATAATCCACTGGGATGAGATTTGATTTTGGTTAGGGACAGTGTGTCCTGTTATATAAGGCTGTCTTAATGGACACATTATTAAAATTAAGCCCCCAAGGCACTGGAGCTTTAAATGTGTGGAAGATTGAGACCAAAGTGGATTTTATCAACTCTGCTTATTTGGATAGTTTGTTAAGGCCAATATGAATTCCATTTTGTGAATTTAATTTAGTTCAGAACAAGAGCTAGTTAGAAACTTTCCTGTTTAATGTAGCTTCGAGGTGTACTTGCCTCAACCCTCCACTTGTGGATTCTCTGCCATGTGCAAGATACTTTCAACCTCACAGCCTTCATGTACTCTGTTCCCTTTGTGTCTGAACCTCTGTTCTCTTTCCTGTCCACGCCCTTTGCCTGGTTAACTCTTCCCTATCCTTTTGGTCTCAGCTTGGCTCTCTTCCTTAGGGAAGCCTTACTTTGAATCCCAAGTAGATCCCATTCTTCCTGCGTTTTTATAAGATGTACTTTTTCTTTATGGCTCTTGCCACAATTTTAATTCAATGATAATTTGCCTTATTTCTTTAATATGTTTTCCTTGCTAGATTATATGCTTCATGAGCACAGAGGCATGTCTTTCTCTTTAACATATTTTCAAGGCCTTTGTGCAGTGCTTGGCACAGAGTAGGTACTCAAATATGTGTTCAGAGAAAGAGACAGAAGCTCATTGAGAAGATTCTGGCTTTTCAGATTGTAATAGGTAAACCCCTGAGATGGTCCTGGAATGTTCTTACCTGCTGGTAGTTGTGCCTTTGTGTAGTGTGATCCCCTCCCCTCGAGTATGGGCTGGGCCCAGTGACTCACTTCCAACAAATAGAATACGGCACAAGTATAGGGTATCACTTCCAAAATTAGGTCTCAGAGTGTGGCTTCCATCTTGTGTGTCCTCTCTTGCTCCCTGTTCGCTTGCTCTGATGGAAGCCAGCTACCCTACAGAGGCCTAAGCCGTGTGGCAAGGAACTGAGGGAGGCTTCTGATTGCCAGCCCATGAGAACTGAGGCCCCCAAGGACCCGAACCAGCAGCAGCCATGTGATCAAATCTGAAGTGGATCCTCCCTCCGTTGGAGCTTCAGATGAAGCTCTGGATGATCCTTGGCTGCAGCCTGTGAGAAACCCTGAGGCAGAGGTGCTGTGCTAAACCGTGCTCAGACTCCTAACCCAAAGAAACTGAGATGATAAATGCTTGTTGTGTTAAGCCGCTGTGTTTTGGGGTAATTTGTTATATAGCCACAGATAACTCATACGTAGATTAGTGATGGTTATGGGAACTTAATATATGCCAGGTCTTGCGCTAAACATGTAACATGCACACTCTTACCTATTCCTCGCCTTAACTCTGTGATATAGGTTCTGTTATTATCTCCATTTTACAGATGAGAAAAATGAGACAGAGAGCTTGAGTAACTGAAGTGTTGGCAGAGTACTATTGATGTGACCCTGGAGCCTGTACTCTTAACCATCACTCTGAAGGTAGAAAATAACCTGGAATGGCTTTTAGGCTCCTTCCTCACCTAAGGAGGAGGGCACCTGACTCCTTGGGCTTCTGGGACTCAGTGCAGGTAGGTTGGGTGACTGTATGAGGATTTGGGCAATGGCTCAGCTTGGACTCTGTCTCTTTAAGGAGGTGGAACAAGCCGCTTTAGGAGCGATCCAGCTGTCTACTTCCTTAGGCATGACCCTCTTAATGCCCTGCAAATTAGCATGCTTAGTGTGGAAGCCCGGACAGAAATTCTGTTCAGCCACTCCTCTTGTGTCCAAGAATAAAATCTAATCAGGGACATAAAAGATGGTGGCTTTTGGAATAAAATGAGCAGCATCCACTGTGATTACAGCTTGTTTTCAACTTCTGCAAGATGAAATTAAATTGAGTAATTGTTTGCACATTTAACCACATGACTCTGATTTGTCTGAGGCAGATTGTGACATTGCGAATATTTAAACCAGTAATAACCTCTTTAAGCTTATGTTCCATTTGATTTCATTTATCTGGAGATCTAAAAATGCAATGGAACAGAATGTAAGATGTTTTGTGGAAAAGACGAATGTTGTGTAAGATCACTATGGATTTAGGTTATGAATATCTAAGACCTTGTATTGTAATTTTGTATGCATCATGATTCTGAGCCCTGGATTCTGGAATGTGTTCTTTCAGAGAATTCTTGGAGGATCGGGACTCGATATTGTCTTTTTCTGTTGTTTGATGTGCCCGTGTCTCTCTTGCCTCCAAATTGATTTTTGCCGCCTTCTTGAGTACTGTGGGGGTGCATCATAATTGCTCACTCAAGTAGATGCATTTTGAGTGATGGAAAAATAACCAGGCATGTACTTTTTGCAAATAACTGCTGGGTATGAAATATATATTGAATCTGCAACTACCTGAAATATTGCTTTGGTTAAGACCTTATATTCTGGAAACATACCTGTGTATCTGACAGTAAAAACCTCTGACAGTTCAGAACTTTTCCAGATAAACAAGGATCAAGTTTGGGCTCTTAGGAAAAAAAATTAATTTACAATTTTTCAAGTGTATAAGCTTATACATTAGTCTTAATGTTGTTATGAGAAGGAATTTGAATAGAACTTGGGTTTCATATTCCAAGGCTTTTCTTTGCCCATGGTGTTCATCTGTCATGGTTTTGGCTGCTTTTTGATACTGGAGTTGTTTTCTAACCTCAGTGAGATCACAAACAAATTAAATATGTGCATTTAATTTGGTAGTCTCTTCAACGATCTAAATTTGGAGAAATGTGTCCATTTATTTGGGTATCTTATAATTTACGGAAGTATTTTATGGCTATTACCAAAATTGATGGCCTTGGGTGCTTGTTAATTACTACTTCTCATTCAGTTGAGTCCAGACTCCAGTGTTACCTGGCACCCCGTTCTCCTGCATTGGCTTCTATAGCACTGTTCTCTCAGATTTCTGCCTGCCTCCAGGTCAAGTACTAACCAGACCTGATCCTGCTTAGCTTCTGAGATGAGGCACGTCAGGGTGGTGTGGCTGTAGACTGTCTTGGTTTTCTGACATGGCCTCTCATATCTCTGGCTCTGTCTCTTTGTCTGGGTCCTGTTCTTCCAACCTTTAAATATTAGTGATTCCCCAGGGTTCTGTCCTCAGAGCTCTTCTCACTTCATTATTCTCTGCTGGAGAATTTAATTCTTTAGGAATGTCTCTGCCACCACATATATGCTCATGCTCGGATACGTGTCCTCAGCCCAGGTTGCTCTCCTAGGTGCAGGAACTGCTTATCCAGTTGCCCAGTGACTTTAATACTCAGATGGCCTTTCCCGCTCAGCGGCTCAAACTTAGTGTGTGCAAAATCGAGCTCGACTTGCTCCTAGACTTGCTGTTTTTCCTCCTGTTTCGTGTCACTGTGTGTGGTGTTGCCATCCATCCAGTCACCCAGGTCTGCAGGCTGTTGTTACCCCCGAGTCCCCCACCCAACACTACCCAGCTCTGTCTACTTGACCTTCTCAGTTTCTCTCAAATCCACCTTTTCTTCACTGGCTTCCTGTCAGTCTTTTAATTTAGGCACACATCATTTCTTGCCATACAGTCTTTAAGCCATGTTCTATCAATATATGAACTCACTTTGAGCTCCATGTTTCTCATACCCAAATCTAATCTTGTCATGTCCCTGCTTAATGTGCTTCAGTGGTAGCTCCCCGTAGTCCTCAGGACTAAGTCCGGATTCTTCTACTTGGTGAACTCTGCTTGGTACCAGGTGAAGCACAGTCAACCTCTGTATCCTTTGACAAGTTCTCTGACCTCCAGCAAGTTACTTCTCCGTGTCTCAATTTCTCTACCTATAAAAGGCAGAGAACAATAACACTACGTCATGTTTGTTGTAAGGATTGAATGAGTGAAGTATACCTTGGGACATTCCTGAAACATAGTAAGTGCTCAATAAATGTTGCCGATATTATCATCGTAAACTAAAAGAGTTTAGATTAACAACTTTTGATAAACATGTAGGAGGTAATAAGTGCTAATTTTGCCTCCTTTGTCAGCTTGGGGCTGCCGTTTGGCTATACCTCTGGAGTTCCTATCATTCTTCCCACTGGTCTCCCTTTGTTTATGAGACACAGGAGGGGGCTTCTAAAAGTCAGCCTAAAAACCACCACTGCTAGTATGCCCTTCCCAAATGGGTTATAAAAGCATAAATGCTTCAGATTTCCATTTTAGATTTTAACGCTTACTACGCTTTCTCCGAATGAATTTGTATTAATAATAAACTTCTAAGCTATTCAGTGCTCTGCTTCCCAACATAAATGCATCATAAAAAAGCAGATTCCTTAGTACAAAGAACTTTTACTATCAATTCGTTTGATCGTAAGTAATTGTTTTATTAATTATTTGATCTGTTGATTTTGTCCCACTCAGGCAGAGTTGATCCCTCTTCCTTCTGTCATACCTAGACTGTGAGCACCTTGCGGAGATGCTCCGTGACTTTTCTATTGCTACAGCTCAGTGCCTGGCACAGAGTAGGCACCTAACAGATGTTTGCGGAAGGAGTGAAGGAGTGAATGAATGATCCCATTTGCGTATATTTTTTATATTATAAATTGACAGTTCTCTTCTCCACAAATGCAAAATCAACCAAAATGCAAATTCTCTGCTCATATAATTCTTAATTTTCAAACATTTTCCTTTATTGAAATGTTTTGACATCAGTTTCAATACAAGTGAGTTTTCCCCGTGAAGGCCGTGGCTGGGGAAGAGAACTCTCAGTAGACCGTAAGTCGCTTGGGCTATCGGAGTGTGCAGGAGAAAGCCTGTGATATGATGAGGTTGTCACATGGCACATATAGACTCTTTTCCCCAGGGCAGTTGGTGAAGACCCGGGTTTTTCCATCGCTCACGGCAGATGCCCAGTGGGGGCTGGAGAGCCCCTGCCACTGCTGTGGGGGGGAACACTCGGGGATATTGTGGCAGGCGGTTGTGAGTTGCCTGGATGAACTGTTTGAATGCTTGACTCTAGAAACATTGAGGGATAGGTCAGAGCCTATAGGTCTTTGCCATGCTGTGGAGCCCATGCCATAGGAGATCCTGGGATCTTGGCCATGGGCAGAGCTTCAGGACACACATTTGCCCTCGTGGTTCCTTCCCTACCTGATACATCCTTTCTCAACCTGGAAAATCCCCACTTCTCTTTCAAAACTCAGTTCCGTGTCCAGTCATGGATTTGGCAACCTTGCTGAGCGTCTACTCTGTGGTAAGCACTGTTCTGGGCTCCAGGGAAGTAGTTATAAACAGAACAGGCAGAGCTGCATGCAGCCAGTGTTCGGGGCTGACAGGGGGAATTGGGCAATAGGCAGGTGGACACACAAGATCGTTTCAAATAATGATGGGTGCTGTGAAGACATTACAACCGCATGATGTGGGGTGGTAGGGAAGGCCTCTCCGAGGAGAGGGCATTGGAGCCCACCATGGGAGGATCTGAGGACAGACTTTCCAAGCAAAGGAAACAGCAAGTGCAAAGGCCTTGAGGCTGGAATGAGCTTGATATTCTCAGTGGGGCTTTCCCTGTCTCTCCTAGTGAATATTTGGTTTTGCATTTGGCTTCTAACCTGTGTTCATCTCCTTGAAATATTATTAAACACACTGCATTCTAACTTATATGTGTACATGTTTCTTCCCATCCCTCATTCTTTGCAGACTCTCTTAGCCTTTCACTATATGTGAAATAAGAGCAATTAATGGCAATAGCTTTCATTTATTAAACCCCTGTGTAACGGTACTAGACACTGTGCTCAGTGCTTTGCAGGTATTTTCTCATTTAATGCTCGCAGTAGCCCCACGAGGTTGATACCACTATAATCCTCATTTTTCAGATGAGGAAGCCAAGACTAAGTAACTTGGCCTGAGTCATACTGGTGTGAAGTGGCTGATCTGGGGCTCCGAGCCTGGCAGTCTGACCATGAATCTGCCACCAGGCACCGTCCAGCTTCCCAGTGCTTGTGGCTTGCAGGAATAGCTCTGACCCAGCGAAGCCTTTCTCACCTAAGCGTGCGGGCTGTGGTCTTGTCTTTGTCCAGCTTCAGTGGACTGTGGGGCTGGAGAGGCTGGAAGTGCTGGGCTCTGGCAGCTGCCAGAGGAACAACAGACACGGTTACTGCCTTTGGAGCCTTTCTGGACCCTGGGCCTTTCTGGTTGTTGAAGAGAAATGTGCATGCTAGAAACAATTGGAGGAAGTTAAAAAATAACCACTTCTTCCAGTGAAAAACAAGAGAAAATGAAGGTGATGCTTGCCCAGATGTGAGCCTCATGGTGTCTCTGACACAGAAGGCTGAGCACAGGGCCCAGCAGGACCTTCCCACTTCCTCTTACTCCGGCCTTCAGTGTGAGCAGGTGCAGACACAGGTTGGGAGTTAACCCGTGCTCAGCAGTGTCAGAGGGTTGTGGTCCGAGCCCTCGTTTGGCCTCCTGTCTGGGACTCTGCGTTAGTCTCCCTGTCTCCCTGAGCCTCAGTTTCTTCATGTGATAGTGCTGATGCTACCACTGGCTTCACAGGGAGTTTGAGAATCACAAGAGATGATGGGATGTGAAAGTGCCTTGTTGAGTAATCAAATGCAACAGAAATGGGTTGTAGTTTTTATTATTAGGTCATAGATTTGCTGGAAGATGTTTCTGAATTATCTAAGAGTTTCATTTATTGTGTCTCTGTCTCGTTAGTACCAGTAAGTGAGACTTGGTTGCAATTTGCTGTTTCTAGGTTAGGATGAAATTTTCTTAAAAGGCATCTCTGCTTTTCATAAAGCCTCATTAGAGCCCAGAGACAGGGGCAGAACAAAGACTCAGGCCCCAGAACAGACAGTGACTCGTGGCCTAAGCCTTCCAGAAGACTCTTATTTCAATCTCAATGACATGCCAGCGATCTTACCCGCCTCACTTCAGCCCTTAACACCACAGTTAGGGGGGTTTTATTAGCAACATTGACAGCATTTCAAGGAGCTGCCCCAAAAAGCTGCTTCATTAATGAAGACATTTCTGGAAGTATCCTTTCTCCCTGACTGTGTTTTCAGCAAGTTCCCCATTGCTTTACCCCTGTTTGATGTGAACACACACAATACCCAGCTGCCAATTTTTTGGATGCATATGGTTTAAAAGAAACCAGAAACTCAGTAGCTGCAGTCTCTTTAAGATCTGCCTGAATGTCACACACCCTTAAACAGATTTTCTACCCAGGGAGGTAAAGTTTCATGGATCTCCTAAGACATGGATTGATTGATTAATCATTTCATTTATTTAACCAATATTTATTGAGCACTAATATACGTCAGGCACTTTTATAGACACTGGAGAGACAGACGTGAACAAGACTGAAAAGGTTCCCACTCTCCTGGGTTTTGCATTCTAACAGGGACACAGACAACAAATCAAACGTATACGGAAGTCAGAATTTCTCCTAGAGCTACGTACAGTGAAGGGATGTGGCAGGGAGATGTGATAGGTAAGATGTGCCTCCTTGGAAGCACAAAACTTAAATAAAAGCAGTCAGGACAGCCTTGCTGAAGAACGGGAAGCCCAGTGGGGCCTGCCGAGTTAGGCCCTGGGAAGAGGCATCCTGGTTCAGGGAAAGGCAGCGCAGATGCCTAGAGGGAGAAATGAGAGTGGCGCGTCTGAGGAATAAAAAGAAGGATGTCCGGAGCGTATTAGGTGGGCAGAAGTGTGGTGGGATATGGAGGCAGGGCTTTATAGATCAGTGGGAGGAATTAGGTTTTAATTGAAGTTAGCGATCACCTTCTCTGCTCTTCAAGTGCAACAAGTAGCGACCCAGAGTGGACTTGCCCGGGGAGTCTTTGCAACCCTGTGCTACCTACCTGTCTACTAGGATAGTTGTTGTCCTCCCTGTGCATCCAGGATTCAGCCTGGAGCCTGGCCTGCATCTTTGGGCTGCCTGGAACCACTCGCTTTAGTGTCTCCTGTAGGCCTGGGCCACGTGGGGAGGGCAGGGCGCAGCTGCTGAGCTCTGTACCTTGGCTCCTCTGTGTCCCTTTAGTGCATTCAACAGGCTGGTTCTTATCCTGTTCCTTGACCTGGAAGATTCTCTCTGGGGGCTTCACATCCTAGGAGCTTGCTCTCCTGCCAGGAAGACTGTTAAGCATATAGAGGTGTAGGGATTTTCAGAAGAGTTCTGGTCAGTAACCTCTTCAGCCCTACAGATGGATGGGCCAGGCATCCTGGGCTGCTTTGAGCCCTTCCCCATTCTCCAGCACAAGCCTTCCCCACCCCTGACCTTCTTGCAGCCTGCTCCGTATTTACCTTGCATATCCTCCAATGTATCTGCCCCGGTGCCTTCAAAGACTGCTCAGTGTCAATGAATTGAATCCGTACCTCTGAGCCTGGGCTGCCTACCTCACTGACTGCTCGGACACATTCATTGTTCATGTAGCTTCTTAGAGAAGTGGCAAGATGCAGCCGGAATGTGAGGAATACGCTCTTGCTTGCTTGTGTGTATTCTCTGTTTCCCTGTTGGTAAACATCATTCCAAATGAGTGCAACCAAATTGGTATCCCATCCTTCTAGGCTTAGAAGATGGTAAAACCATCCAAATCGGCGTCCTCTAACACTGCAGTATTTCATTTTAGCTGGGGGCTAATCTGTGTATTTTCATTTGATGCTCAGGTGCTGCCCCTGTGCCCATAGGTCATATGTGTTTTCTCAAAGGGACAATATGACGTACACAGAACTGTTAGATGTTTTCCTGACTTTACTGGTAAAAGATAAAAAACAAGAAATGAAACTCTTACTCCAGGAGAAAATGAGATGATTTGAAGAACAGTAAAGCATCTTAAATTTCATCGCGCATAGTTTTTACTGTGTCTTACCATAAAAACTTGACTGAAGGCCAAGATTCACTGACTTTCTCAAGAAGAGAAGACTATTTGCAAAATTAAGGCATCCAGGAGCTAAAGATATTGCCCCAGGCAGCTTTCAGTACTGTCTGTTTTTAAATAACGTGTTTCTCTTATCACAAAAGTAATTGTAATACATATTCATTGTAGGGAGTTTAGGAAATAGAGTCAACTCTTTTTTTTTCCCTCCAAGATTCTTCTGGCTGGTCAAGAGAACCTGGTCACGGAGCCAGTTTTAGAAATGATGACCCAAGTCCGTGGTGTCTTTGGGAGCATTTTGCATATGTCTCGACGTATCTCACAGGAAAGTGACACCGGTGTCTGTTTATGTGGGTCCTTTGCCAGGTCCTCTGTCCCTTGGTCCGTTCCCTCTGAAATGTACTTTTCTGACCTACGAGTGAGAGTTCAGTCTACCCTAGAAGGCGCGATCGCCGGAACTGCGATGCTGTCGTCCATAAAGAAAACCGTCCCCTCCTCTTTAGGAGACACCTCAACACTCCCTTAAGTCTCCGCTTGTGTTTGCTGGCAGCACTGGCTGCCACTGTTTGCTTTATTTCAGTAACCACCAAACAGAATCGAGTCGTTTCTGTGGATTTTCTCATTTCGTGTCCTTTTGTTTATCCTCCACATAGAGCTCCCACTTTGTTGAAAACTGAAGGATATTTGTCTTGTTCACAGAACAAATTCCTCTTTCCTTTCTCTGAGGTAATTAGAAAAGCCAGTATGTTCTTGTGGAATAATAGGGATGTGGTAATTCTGTGAGAGTGGGCTGAGTACGTTTTAACCTCTGCACCCCGGTGTCTTTATACTGGCGGGCACATAGCAGGTACTCAAGCAAGGCTAATTGAGTGACTGGATTAGACACCAGCACGTCCTCACTGGCTGAGCTCGTGGCAAGAGGACTGTCACCCTGCCTAACTCCGGGACACCTTTCCACATGCACGTCCCGCCTGCGTGGCCGAGTGCAGCAGCCTTGTCTAGAAGTAACAGTCAACACAGGTATGAGATTTGAATAGCTTCTTGATTTTTGTTATAGTTGAAAAAATCTCTAAGATCGACATTGAGTCTGAAAGTTGGGAGCTGCTCGTGCTCTCCCACTAACCCACGCTGGTATTATTCATTTGTCCCCTCTAGCCTAGGAATGTAGTATTCTGCTCAAGCTCGTCCTGCATGGATAGACTTTATCTAAATTCTAATCCATGCCAGCACTGCTTCCATTTCACATCATTCTGCTCCAACCCATTCATGTCTATTTTCTCTTTCATCTTCCTTTGAAAAATTCATAAGGACCTCTGCAGGTATCTGCGTAGGTGTGGGTTTCTGCTCAGAACCAGCCATATGTGAAACTTCTTGATAGTGAAGCCTCATCTTAGCTGGTGATTTGAGTTGTTATCAAATTTTAATTTATTCTTTCTTGGATTTCAAGCTAAACTGAAAAGCCCTAGACCTCTAAAGAGGATGAGTATTAGAAAACACTCCTTGACTAAACAACTTGTGGACTTATTTTAGATTTATTGGGTAGTTTCTTGAAACAAAGATTAATATATCCACCAGCAGATGTATAGTAGTTGGTAGTGTGTGTTAACAATGAATTTCTTCTGTAGATGCCAAGCTATCTTTTGTATCATATTTGCTATCATTATTATAGTCTCATAGGTGAAATAAAATTTATACAAATTTCCCATTGGCTCTAGGTGACTAGTTATTGTTTGGGTCCACCATGGTATCCATGACTTCTGTCATACTCCCTGTAGATCATCTTTTACTGGTTATGTGTTCTCGCCTCCATCACTCATTATTACCTCCTTGAGGACAAGGGCTTGCTTTTTTCCTATACATTCCTAGTGGTGATAATTGTGACAGAACATAATATTGTTCAGTAAGTGTTTGTTGATTGAATAAATACATCAAAAGTCTTAATGAAGCTGGTGGGTCAAAAACACCCTTGGGTAGTTGGATATAAAGATACCATCTGGGATCAGGAGTTAAGAAGATTCTTTAGCATTTAATACAGTCAGAGAGTTAGAAGCCATAAAGGGCACATTGCCTCTCAATTACGAAAAGGAGAAAAGGAATCATTGTAAGTATTAAAAGTACGTGCAAGCAGCTACATGGATTGTGATGCGTGAGTTATTGGTTATGTGGGTTTGATGATACTACAAAATCATATCTTTCCTTCTGTGAAAATGAGAGCCACGAGCACGGGAATGGGCAGGGACTTCCTGAGAAACAGAAGAAGCACAAGGAGCAGTGATAATTAAGGTCCATGGACAGCCACAGAAGTTTCTCAGGTTTAGGCTGTGGCCCCTCATGTGGCCCGTCTAGCTTATTAAATTGGAAAAGAAATTAGTCTCTGAATTCTAAGCCATGAGGAAAGCTCGTGGCTGGAAGGAAGGAATGATTCCATTTTAAGAGCAGATCTTCCAGGCGTCTCAGATTACCAGGCCTGTGGGTACTAGAGAGGAGGAACAACTTGTTGCCGTAGACCACATCAGCACACCCCCCCATGGTAAATGGTTGCTATTCTTCCAGGCCATCTCAGGGCTGTGACTTTGGCTGGCTACTATCTCTTTGCATTGTTTTTATTTAAGCTCCATGAAGCAGTTATTCCTCTCATATACCCTGTTAGGCCAGCATGGGCCCTGCCTCCTAGGAGACATGCTCAATATTCTGAAAGCAATTATCTTAGTTTCATTTAGGCAGCCTGGTTGTCTACGGTGCTTTCCTGGAAACAAAACCATCTGTAAGGAAGAAGAATCCTTCCTTCTCAATGAGTTACTGTGGGACTCTGAGCAAGTCCCTTCACCTTTTCTGGTCTCTGATTCCTCTCAATTGGAGAGGATAAATTCTTTATTGTCCTTAAAATAAGGTGGTATGTGTGAATAGATCCAGATCCTTTGGGGAAGATGCTCTGGAAGATGGCAGTGAAGCAATGTTATTACAGTGATAAATGGGTGCGTTCTTTTGTGTAAGGCACAGAGTCTGTTAAAGCTTCAAAACTCGGCCTCATTTCTCCATAATTCCTAGCTCAGTAAACTGATCGTATAAAGTTTTGAGAATTAAACATGCATCTGAAGAAGACAGAAGGCATCTCCTTTAAGACAATGGAGGTCTGATTTGGTGATAAATTTAATTTGGAAAAAAACAAACCATTTTCTTACATTTTCTGTGGGTAGAAAAACAATGGGGCAAACAGATTTATGCTTTATCTTCAAGTGCTCCAAGTTATGTGTGACAACTTTTCAGAAACAAAAAAAAAGACCCTTTGCATATATATGATTTGACAGCATTCTTGGTCTTGGATCGTAGAAGATCTGTCATTTATTGCTTTAACTCAGCAATTGTGATTAATTGTTACAGGGCCTTTATTGTACTTTGCCAAAACAAAATTAAGGGAAAACGACATTCTCATCATGCAAATCATGTAACTTTAATGTTTATTAATCCTTACACAGAAGAATCAAAATCGACTTTTGAATGAGAACACTAATCATTGTGAACCGTCTCAAATATTGCTGGGAGAAATCATTTTGAATTTTTCTAGGGGACTTGCCTCATTATCTTAGCAAGTTTTATCTCATTGTGCACCCCTCCAAACTCAGCAGGTTTTTCAGGCAATCGTGTGGATTTATAGGGATATGGCATTTGCTTCAGGGTCTATTGGTGATGGGAACAATATTTTAAATGTTCCTTCATGTGAATGTTACTGAACCACATTAAGGAGAAAGAAGCTCAATGATCCTCTGAATGTCTTTCCCATTCTTACAGGTATTTTTTGGGAGGACTCTTTGTAGTTAACTTACAATGAACATTTGTGATACCAGAGTCAATGTGGGGGTGGCTGCCCTCTGAGGTCTAACTTCTTATCTGTTGCTGAGTTCTCATCAATATCTATCCAGGCCCAGGTTTTGCTCGTTTTTGCTTGTCAGACGAGCCATCCTTGAATTGTACAGGCTGGGCCACACTAATAGAGACAACTCTGATCCTATGTTATCCTGTTAAGATTGATTTTCACTATTCTCACTACTCTATCCTTGAATATAGTCGATGGACTGTGAGATTTTGTCTCCCCTACATTTTTTTCCTGATCCCAAATATTTGTCTACCATTCTTGATTGTAACATCCTTATGCACCATAATAATTGTCATTAGGGAGTAGGGTATGTATTTGCATTCATCCATGCATAAACAGCTAAATTTAGTTTGGAGAAGAGAAACCCAGGGGACAAAGGAGATTCTACTACAGTCATATTAGACTTCTAAGACCTTGATTTCTCATTTACTTTCTATTCTCTGCACCCCTTCTTCCCCCACAGAACAGGACAAAATAAAACAATGATATCTTGACCTCCTCTTACTCTGCCTTCTAAATTGCATCACTGTTGTGACATAGATACCCTATATGGAGCAGTGGTAACACCTAGCTTTCAGTAATGCTGCTTGGAGCTATCCATGGTGCTGATAAGCTTACAAGAAAACTATTCCTGAACAGAACACAGCCTTGGATGGAATGAAACCTTTTGTTCCTTGAACTTAGAGCTCTAGATTCCCATGGCTGGATTATTCCACACCGAAAGAAATAAAGAATTGAGGGCCAGGCACGGTGGCTCATGCCTGTAATCCTAGCACTTTGGGAGGCCAAGGTGGGGGATTGCTTGAGGCCAGGAGTTTGAGACTAGTCTGAGCAACATAGCCAGGCTCCCATCTCTACATAAAGTAGAAAAATTAGCTGGGCAGGGTGGTGTGTGCCTGTGGTCCCAGCTCTTCAGGAGACTGAGGCAGGGGTATTGATTGAGACCAGGAATTTGAGGTTGCAGTGATGTCACTGCAGTCTAGCCTGGACAAGAGAACACGACCCTGTCTCAAACAACAACAACAACAACCAAAAAAACCAACAAAACAAAAACCAAAGAAACAAACAAAACAAAAATTGAGAATCGGATATGATTATACTGGTTTGAGCCAAAATAATTTTTTTTAGCTTTCAATGTCTTGATATTTTGGGCCCCAGTTCTCTTGGTCTAAGATATTGGGAGAGTTTCTTACTACTGGGCTGATTTTGATAAAGCTCATGTTTTCATTTTTCCTGTCTTGTAGTACCCTGGAGTATCACAGAGAGTATACAGGGAATTGACAATTATTTTTAATGAGAGGTGTATGTGAAGCAGCTTCTCACTCTGAATTCCCTGCACTGCTTTTCGGTGGAATCAGGGGGTTTGAGTTGTGCTTCTGGTGCTGTTTGTGTTGACAGTGAATTCCATAATCACTTTCTGGAAGGACCAAATTGACTCTGGTTTTGAGTTTTATTTCAGAAACATGCTTTATTTTGATAAGCAAACCAGCCGGTTGTGACATTTGAGGAAAGCACAGACCTCGAATATTTGCGTTTGGTTTGAATGAAGGTGAAGAACACGGTAAGGTGGAAAAGGATTTAAAAAGTCAAATAACCTCCACTTTTTCTTTTCCCGAAACTCAAATTTATGAGCTTTAAGGTGTCCTGGATTCTTATGTTACTAGTGCCCTAGAAAATTCTCAGGAAACAGGGCTTTCTTCTCTGCTTAAGTAGCTGTGCCACTTTGGTACTAGCACCAGGAAAAAAAAAGTGATATTCAATTTAATATGTATGTATTGAGAATTGATAGCTGGGCCCTCATAGAGCTAAAAGAGCAGCGGAGAAAACAGGATAAATAATTACCCATGTACTAGGGATGCCATGTAAGCAAAGAGTGCAACTGTAGTTTTGCATCTGATGCAAAGTGATAAAAACACAAGTACCATTGTGGGTCAGAACTATGTTCTAGGAATTTGTTTTCGTTGTTGTTTTCATTAAGAATTATTAAATGAGGTCTTGGTGGGGCATGTCACCCACGCACATTACAGTCTTTTCAGGATATCTGTTAGACACATTCACATTAAAAAGGAAGAGTTCTTTCAAAACTATGTTATAAACCTTGAATCAGATTAACTTTTATTATGTTCCTACGTGGCAGTACATAGTAGCCAACCCAAATGGGAGAAAGGATGCCGAAATGATTTGGGATTCAATAAGCTCTACCCTTTCAAAATGACAGCTTCATAATGACTTGGCAAAACACTCCATTTTTATATTTTCTTAATCTGTGTAACAAGCCAGAAGAATTGATACAAAAAAATTTCCTTGGCAAAAAGCTCATCTAGCCAAAATATCATTGTGATACCAAATGCACACATAGCACATGATGGTGAGATTATGTACCACAAATGTGGAGCATTAGATCTTGGTTTATTTTACAAAACATATTTTTAAGTTTCTCTATGTGGTTAGTGGTCTAAAATATGCAGTTATTAAACCGATTGACCATCCCAAATCTGAAAATCCAAAATCTGAAATGCTCCAAAATCTGAAACTTTTTGAATACCAACATAATACTCAAAGGAAGTGCTCATTGGAGCATTTCGGATTTTCAGATTTGGGATGAGATACTCAACTGGGATAAGTATATAATGCCAATATTGCAAGATGTGAAAAAATTTGAAATTTAAAACTCTTTTGGTCCCAAGCATTTTGGATAAAGGAAACCCAACCTGTAGTGTCTGAAATTATCCTAATCTGTAGAAGTAGAAAACATACATGCATAATCACTGAGCTAAAAAGTTACAGGACTCGCTGAAGGAAGCTAATATAAATGGGTGAAGCAAATCAATGGATTTTGCTGGCAGCATCTTATACAAACTGGCATTAGTGTGTTGCAATAGGATTAAGATTTCAAATGGAGGCATAAAATGCATGTGCAGGACCAAACACAGCCTGAATGGGCTAAATCCATTTTTTATTTTTACATAGATCAAGGGAAAGAGATTTACCAAGATGATGCTTGTTAAATATTCAAATGAGAGCTAGATTTTGGTGGTGTTAGAAAGCACATTACCTGGATTAGTGAAGATCTTTCACATTACTGTGGGGTAGATTTCTAGAGTCTGTTTATGCTTAATGCAATTCTTCTGTTTGTGTTTATTGTCACTAAAAAAAAGAAAGAAAAGGAGGTGACAGATGTCCTACAAAATTGAAGACACCATAAAAAGCACTGCAATAGCATTGAGTTCACCCCTGCTAAGGCTGAAATGTGAGCTTGGGCAACATTGAAAATGTATATTGTTATAAGTCACTTTCTAAAAAATTCCGCATTTTGTGGGAGTGCTTGGGGGTAAGCAGAGATGGAGTGACAGAGCGTGGGTTCTGACCACAGGGAGCATGCAGCATAGTGAGCATGGCATATACATGGGGTGGGGGGGAGCTGTTCCAGTTTAGAATGACGATTACAGAGGAAGAGGTGACCTAGCTGTTGGCCTGTGGTTTGCCTGAAGTTTTAAGAGTCCTGGGCAGAGAAGGTCTGTTCCTAGACTGGCCCAGGGGTGGGGATTATCAGTGTCTTCAGAGCAGTGGAGTTGCTACACTGAGAGAGACTGGGGGCTTTGACATACACATGGGTAGATACCCCCACCTGCCTGTATGTCTTGGGATTCCCAAGTAAAAACAGAACAGATTTGCGTGTGTGGGCACAGGATGCCACACAGGGACTGAGGCTGCAAAGGACAAGACTCACAGCAATCTCGGGGTGAGCTGAGCTCATTCTACCCTAATTGTTGATGATAAGCTCATTAGCAAATGTGATCAATTCCCCAGAACAGGCGGGGAGCCAGAGGTCCTCTGATATTTGCCATCAGTTGACATTTGAGTGAAAACTATTAAAGACAAGAAGCCTCTAGAAGGCCCTTAATCTTCTTGCCCTCCTCCACCCCAATATCTCACTCCCCCAAGGGTAGAGCTTTAAGAGTCCCTGGGCATTTTTTTGCATTGAGGGAAGAAGGTCCTACCTTTTTTGGGGGGGTGTCCACCATGTTTATGTCGGACACATTCTTCTAGAGTTTTTATGAATGCTACCTTATATAATGCTTAGATATGGGTATTACTGCTTCATTTTACAGATGAGGAAACCGGGGCTTCGATAGGCAGGAGGCTCTAAAACCTCACAGTTTCCAGTTCGCAGAGCCCCGTCTCTATCTGCGATGCTGTTTCCTCTTGCTGGCCACAGAAACACAGATAATCAAAACTCAAGATTTTTTAAAAAATGTATCAGAGCTAAAGTTAAAACTATTTTCTAAAGAAACTGACATTGTATTTGGGGACTAGAGGGGAGAGAGGCAGGGTAGGGCAGAGAATGTTCTGAGGTTAAAATTGTAGCGCAGGTGGCACACATCCGTGACACGTGGCCCAGGAGTGACTGTGGTCTGCTGCAGGAGGCTGGCTCTTTTTGTTTGGGCAGAAAGTTTTGGGCCCTTGGGTCAGCTGAAAAGAAATCATTTTCTAGTTTATGACTGTGGCCAGCCAGCAGGCAGGAAAGAGAACTGGGGCAACTGGTCCCACACATGGCCTGGGGGCCAAGCATCTTCCAGGCTTCTTAGCTGTTCCAGTGCCTCGAAGCAGGCTCCGAGGGGAGGGAGATCACCGGAAAGTTGCGGAAGAGAAGTGACACCTTAATGAAGAGCGCTGCCTCGCTTCCCTGGCACCCAGCTGACGGCTCAGCAGAAATCAGATCTCAGGCCAAATTCCTGCTGAAGGGCGACCTTCTTCCCCAGGCAGGACTTTTTTGAATAGGGCCCTGCCCTACTGAAGGAGGAAAATTGGGAGGGCACAGAAAGAAGAGCAGGTACCAACTGCAGAATATATTTGTACAAAATGTCTGCTAATTCTGTGAATGACAGAACAATGGAGAACTTGGTGTTTTGGAATCTGAAATCATCATTGAATTAATTCTGAATTAATGATTCAAACTGATTGATAGGAAAAATATGTCCTTAAATACACTGCTTTTTGAAAACTTAAGTGCTGGAAAATCTTACTAGTAAAATTTAAAAATATGTCTGATTATTTTTCATTCATGCATTCTTACCTACATTTGAATTCCATTTAGTTATGAAAGTATGTGCTGAGTCCTGGCTCTGATAGGCCAGGTACAGAGGGGATCAGGTGGCGTCTATAGGTGTTTTGGAATCTGAGGGGTTGCACATCACAGTGGAATTCTTCTGTCTAATCCTCCCACCTCAGGGCCCTGAAGAAACTGCCAGGTTTCTAATCTAGTGATGTTTGGAAGGAGGAGGGTGGCCCCTCTCACTGTCAGTGTGCACGAGGCCTGCAGTTAGGTGTGGTTCTTATTGAAATACCAGTGAGCTGGTATTTATTTTTTAATACCAGTGCTTAATGCCTACTTGATGTTAGAGACTGACTGTATTATGGGAAGCCAGGCATCAAGCCCCTGGGCTCTTGAACATATATACTGAGATTGTTAATGTTTTTGACTGGCCTTGTATGGGTGGGTTAGGTTTTGTTAGGAATTGTTTTGCAGGCATAGATTGGGCACCTGTCATTTCTCTTATAGGTATGAGTGATAGGGTCACAGAAGCTTGAGCAAATGAGAAGGGGTGATGTAGGGAGGCATTCTCCATCTCTGGACCTCAGACCCCTGGCAGGTGGTGGCTCTGGCATGATGGTGAGTCATCTCTAGGGTGATTTCAAGTCTGTGTATCAACCTGCTTGTCAAGCTTTGCCTATTATATATATGCTATCGAGTGTAATATACCAATTTATTTTAAAACACCTCTGAATTGTCAAGAGCTTTTTGTCACTGTGTACTTTTTTTTAATTAAGATTTTTTTAGATATTCAAAGAAGTCTCGTACAGAAACAGAAAAAATAGGGGACCACTGGTTTAGGGAGAAGCTGCATCCCTGTGGCTGGATCATGGTTTCCCCTTTGTATGCAGTGGCATGTTTTGTGTAGCACACATAGCGGTCCTTCCGTGTGGACATCCTTCTCCCCTGCTGATGAAGGCTTTTCTCAGCTGTTGCCCTCCTCTTCTCCAACTTAGACAAGAAGGAGTGATAATATATATTAATATTAGTAACCAATGAAAAGAATTAGACTGACCTTTTCTTCCATTTCTGTTTATGAGAACCTACTTATAAGAATCATCACCATATCTGTACACCCATATTTGATATTCATAGCAGCATTAGTCACAGGAGCCAAGAGGAGGAACCCACTCAAGTATCCATTGATGGTTGATGGATAAGAAAATGTGGTATATACATACAATGAAATATCATTTGGCCTTAAAAAGGAAGGAAAGCCTGTCTCATGCTATAGCAATTACAAAAGACAGCTTCTATATGATTCCATTTTATGAGGTACCTAAAGTAGTCAAATTCACAGAAATAGAAAGTAGAATGGTGGGTGCCAAGAGCTGGGGGAAGGGGGAAATGGGATGCTGTTTGATGGGTATAGAGTTTCATTTTTGCAAAATGAATAATTTCTGGAGATTGGTTGCACAACCGTATGAATGGACTTAATAGTACTGAACTGTGCTGGTTCAGTGGTAATGAACTGTAATGGTTAAGATGGTAAATTTTATGTGTTTTTTTAAAATCACAATTAAAAAAGAATCACTGCATCTGTAGTCCCTAAGCCATGTTGACTTGTGCCTGTCTTTTCTCTTTTCCCTGGTGTTGGCATATCCCCAATTTTCTCATACTCTGCATCTCACATCTCCTCCTGTGGGGATTCCTTAGAATCCAGGTTAGACTTATTTTGAGATCTCTTACCTGTGGGGTCCTGCAGAGACCAAAGGGAAGACTGCCTTTTCCTCTGGGTCCCTGCTGTGGTGGGTTGCTACTCTTCATGTCTGGGTAACCTCCATGGTCTGGTTTTTCCTGGCCCAGCTGCTCTCTGGAGATCCAAATGCTGTGTCATTTTCTGCAGCTGCATTGATTAGTTGCATCATTAGGTTTGGTTTAATTGCAGTGACTCTGCTGTTAACAAATTTATACAAGGCACAGCAAGAGAAAAGTCTTTGGGCACTTCCGTCTCCCCAAAAGATAAAACATAACCATTTTTCTGCATCATTTGAATTTTTATTGTTAATAAATGCCTGGCCCTGCTTTTTGGTGTGATATTTAAGTCCAAAGGGATATTGTGGAGCCTGCGTATACATAATTTAATGGAGAACATAGAATTTTAGTGCTGGAAGGGATTTCAGAAAGCTTTTATTTCAACCTCTCCTTTTTCTTTTCTCTCTCTCTCTCTTTTTTTTTTTTTATAGAGGAGAAATTTGGAGTCCTGATTAGGAAAGTGGTTAATGGTGGAGCCAGAACTAGGCTTAGCTCTCAGTTTCAGTTGTGAGCTCCTCCTACTCCTTCATGCACCCTCTTGGAATTTATGAAACTGTTTAGTGCCGGGGATCTGAATACCATTCATTTTAGAGCATAATATATCTATTAGCTTTCAGTAATTTTATGCTTAGTCTTTCAGCAGTGAGAAGTGTCTGAAGTCCTGCGTGGGTTTCCTCCGTTTACGTAGAAGATGTGCTTCTGATGCCATGTGCAAAAGTCGACTTTTGAACTTAATGCTTCCAAAGAGCTGGCTATTACAGGATTGTTGGATTAAATCATTTTGAAAATGGAAAAGTTCTTCTATAACTTGAAAAAAATCACCTTTGAATTAACCTTTCTCAAAAATTAATGTTTGCATTCACCTTTGACTCCGTCTTACCTTTCCTCACTCA
The DNA here is from genome assembly GCA_963575035.1 of Avahi laniger. Lineage (NCBI taxonomy): Eukaryota > Metazoa > Chordata > Mammalia > Primates > Indriidae > Avahi > Avahi laniger. The sequence goes on from CAUYSK010031071.1 coordinate 21,841, forward strand.
AAACTTGTATGAAATTCTTGGGGACCTTATACATTACTCCCCATGAGGTTGTAAACTTCCCAAGGCTCACTGGTTGCTCCTAGGTTGGTGCTCAGCACTCAGGAGGGGCATTTGTTTTTCAATCTGGCTGTATTGAACTTCAGTAGACCATTCACAGGGTTGAAGAAAAAGCATGATCATAAATGCAGTTTCCTAAAGCAAAGTAAATAGCATTTTGAAACTAGATAGAATTAGCCCCACCAAGCTTCATGGATGAAGTGATGTTCTCAGTTCTGAAAAATGGGTAGAGAATTTGTGAAGATAATTCTAGCAGAGGAAAAATAACATACTCAGGAGGCAGGGAATATAGAGAAAGGGGGGAGGATAGGAAGCAAACTGTCCAGGGTGGAGCTGGCAGTGGAGTTTCCTTTTGGAGTGTGTCCCTGGCCCACATGAGCCCTGTCACTCTGCCTCATTGCCCACTGTGTATAGTAGTGGGTCCCTCCGTGGTCTTGCTGTCTGGAAGCATCCTGCCTGATGACTGCATTGAATAAGCTAGGAACAGGCCCCTCACCCAAGCTGGGCTGATCAGAGTCTCTTTCCTGGGAATTTGGACCAGGAACTGGGAGAGGAACTTGGGTAGTTGGGTCTGTGTGAGCTCAGGAGCTGGGAAGTGGACATTTGGTCCCTGCCGGGAGGCTGGAGAAGAGGAAGAGAATGGTTAGTAGAGGGTGATTTCCACTCCAGGGTCTGGCTGTCATTCTGCCTGTACACCCTGTCAGCTTACCTGTGGCTGCATCATAGATTCTCCTCTCCTGAGGCCATCCTGGGATGGAATGAGGGTGATTCTGTTACTTGCACCTAAGAGTGTTAATGAGTAGCAGAGCCTCAGGAAGAAGAACTAGAGTTCTGGTTGTATCTCAAAAGGTTGTTGGAGAGTTTTGGTTTTGATCTCCTTGAAGGCCAGGCTTAGTGGCTTGGTCCTAGTGTGCCTGGGTCTGTCTGTCGTCTCTGCTGTGACTCAGCACCCTTGTTCAGTGTGGGCTCAGAAGCCAAGAGAGGGGGGTCATTAGTCAGAAGCTTATGTATTTATTTAATAAACCTTGGACACTTACACTACATTCTGCGCTAGACGCTGTTGTGACACAGGCAGAGCCCATGTGACGCGTGCTCAGAGGTATGTATACGGCACTGGAGAGGGTTGGAGTAGAGGACCCAGGGTGTCCCAGGGAGCAGGGAGGACATCCCAAAGAAGGCAGTGTGGGGTGGGTGTAGGAGCTTTCTTGGGGGACAGTGGGAGCATCTAGGCAGAGGTAGCAGGATGTGCCAGTTGGGGAAGAGCTTGACGCAGGGGGGTATGGGGAACAGTCCCTAAGGCCAGAGAAGATGGTGTGTGACAGAAATGGGAGACAAGAATGCCCTCGCAGGAGCTAGAGCATGAAGGGCCTGTGAGCCTGGCTGAGGGCCACCCTTCATAGGGAGGTGATGGCACATCTCAGTTTGCCTGGGACAGTCCCAGTGCATACTTGTTATCCTGGTATAATGATGACCAGCGTCCCCCTTCATTCTCAGAAGTGTCCAGGTTTGATAATAGAGTATGTCTTTAGCCTACTTTTAGATGATGGGGCCATCTTCAGGACTTTGAACAACAGAGTAGCATTTCAAGTTAGGGAGGTGATTCAGGAGACAGGGGAGAGGGTGAAGGATCAGGGAGCATGACTCGAGGCCAGATTAGGGGTCAGGGCCTGAGCTAGGCAGAGGTAATGGAATGGGGAAGGCCACGCTAGTGTGAGAACTGGCAGGAAGGTGCAGCCCACAGCACTGTGTGAACTCATGGCTGTCTGGAGAGGGGGCTGGTGGGGGTAGCTGAGGAAGAACAGGCTTCGGTGAGGGTGGTATTGAGGTCTGTTTCAGATGAATGGTTGAGGGCCATGGGGCAGCTGGATAAGGAAGTCAAGTACGGAGCTGGAAATAGCGATCTGGGATCCAGGAGGGAAGACTGGCCTGGAGACAGCCATCTGGGAGCCAGCAGGCTGTGGGTGATGGCTGAAACCATCAGGGTGGATGACGCTGTTTAGGCAGAGTGTGTGTCAGAGAGGAGGATAAAGATTAAACCTTGGGAGTACCAGTGTTTGAGGGGGAGGCAAGAAAAAGTGAGTGCACACAAAGGACACTGAGAAGGACTAACGAGAGGGCGAGGAGGAAACCTAAGGGCATGGCAGGAACGGCCGTTGCTGTGAATCACAGGTGTGCGATTCGGATACTACACTGCTAAGTGCAGGTACCTCAGTCTGTGAACCCGTAACAGCCTTGCAGGTGGGTGGTATTAGCCACCACGCATGGGCTCAAAGTTTAAATAACATGTCCATAGTTAGCTGTCCAGCCAAGGTGGCAGACCTGTCCTTTTTCAAAGCCCATGTTCTTTTCCGCCTGCTGGGACTGGTCGTGGCAGCATAGATGGAGGCCCCAGAGTCTAAAAAACTCCTCCTTCAGGTGACCTCGGCAACTTGGGCAGATGTCAAATTTGAGGAACTTGACCATTACAGGTACCAGTCGGGGGGCTACTGGCCCACTTTCTCTAGCGGGCCCACTGAGCAGCCTACATAATGGAGACCTGGACAAAGAAGCTATTTAAAATGGAACATGGAAAACAATGCCAGTGATTTAATTGCACCATGAATTATGGCCAAAAAAGGAGCCTAGCAACAAACTCATTTTCTGTTGGGCACAAGGCACAGACGACCTGCTATAATTAGTTCTGTTTTTTCCCTTGTTGGCAAATGCATATTTATTATTTTCTTTCTTGAGTGCACAAGATGGGTCAAGTTTTATCTAAGGTACTGGTGTTTGAATTGTCTAGCTGTATTGGGAAGAGTTTGTGGGGGTCCTCAGTTTGTGTAAGTGTAGGTACACACCTGAATCTGACATTTATGGATCACCTGTGTGCAAGGTAATGTACTTGAGTGTTGTACATGTACTATCTTATTTAGTTCTTGGTACAACCATGCGAGTTAGGTAATATTATCATCTTCATTTTACTGGTAGAAAAACTTTATTGAGGTAAGATAACCAACCGTTTGCCCAAGATTCTATTGCTAATGAACGGCACATTGAGGATTTGGGCCCAGTTCTCCCTGGCCTTCCCAGTTATTCTCTGTATCTCCCTTTATTTGCTCTGGGCCAGCATCTGATCCAAGTCAGAGCCTCCTTAGCCCGAATCTTTTTTTTTTTTTTTTTTTGCCCTAAACTATGATTGTTGCAGAAGACCACGAAGGCCTAACAAGACTGTTTAAGAAGTAGCTGGATGAATGCCCCAAAATAGTTAAAACAATGCGTGCAGAGGCCTTAGTCTGAAGCTGGAGTAGCTGAGGCCTGAGGATTAGCTGAAGTCCTCAGAGTAGCGGATCAAGGTCTGCAGGAATGTCATGGGTAAGTGAACACTCCAGGTCCATCACTGACAGGCTTTGTTCTCTGCTTCCTTAGAAGTAGAAGGAGGCCGTTTCTGAGACTCAGGAAATTGTGATGCTATCGAATACCCAGTGACCTTTAGGGGTACCTCTGAGGCCCTTCCTTCTTGCAGGGAGCGTGCTTTCTGGCTCTTCTGGGAGCCCTGCACCTGTCTAGTTGTGAAGAGGTACCTGCTCATCCCCAGAAACCTGGAGTGAGTGTCATTTTGAAAGCCAATTCTTTACACATAGACAGAAACATGCCCTTTGTGTGAGGCTTCTTGCTTATGGATTTTCTTTTGTCACCAAGGTGGTTCTGTGCTCTTTTGTTAATGAATTACCCAGGAGTCAATGGCCCGTGCACAGTGGATTGGTGTCGCCGTCCACGCAGCACAAGACACAGCTGCCAGCCCTGTGTGAGTGGGACCCGAGGATCAGAGCCTCCGAAGGGATTACAAAGCTGTGCCATTAGCCACTTTCCCATTCCCTTCCCGTGTGCCAGGCCGTCCAGCAAGTACGCACTTGCTCACCCGCCTGTGGTGAGCAGCGGTTTAAGCCTGGCAGGTGGCTGAGACTGCTGATTTGATTTATCTTACTAAGTAGGATGATTTGATAGAAGTTGGAATCACAGCCTTTGGGGGCTGGAAGGAACCTTCAATCCCCTTATCCTGCACCCGAGAAAACAAAGGGTGGAGAAAGGAGGTGAGGTCTTGAGGCGGCAGCCCTCTGCCTCGCACCCGGCAATTTTTCTCTGCTGCCACTTCAGATGTCTCCATGGCAAATGCTTCTAAGGCTGGTCCTGTTGCCCAAGAAAATTGGAAAAGAAGATTATAAAGAGATTGGAGAAACCTCCTCAGTTTTCCAGTGGCTGTTGGTAGGTTCCTTCTCAGACACTCTGATGTTGAACACTTGATTGTGGGTCACTTACTCCTGTCCGGAATCGCAGGAGTAGTTGTGACGAATGCTCAGCCTTTTTCAGACAAGCGAACGAGGATCAGTTGTCATATTAGAAAACTCCTTTGCTCTTCAGGCTGTTAAAGAACTATTACTGCCCTCCAATAGCCGTGTAATAAATGAAGCCTCCCGAGGCTGAGTGGCAACAGTAAGAGCCTCATTTGCACCTAAGGATTCACTTGCTCACTCAGCAGGATCTAGGTCAATAGACATCGTTTTCATAAGACATTTATCTTCCTTTTCCCATATTAGACAGGCTTATTTTTTTCTGAAATTTGCTTTTGAGGCAATAGGCTTTTGGGGAAAAAATAAAACGGACAGATTATAAGAATAAAAGCTTAAATCAAATTGAGGTATAAAAAATAAAATGTGACTTCCAGGGAACCAAATCACTACACTGTTTCCATTTATATCAACACTTCACCATAATGGGGTGTAGATTCAAATTCCAATTCTGAGTTCTGTAAGATGATTGCTCGTAGCCAAGGTGCAGTTATGCCCACTAGATGGTATTCAGGTCAGTTGGAGAGGTCACTTAAAAAAGATTGTGAACGGCAAGTGGCTGGAGTTAACCCCTGACATGATCAGAGGATTTCACTTACGGGAGTCTGTGACCCAGTCATTCGCATTGCTCTTGGTTTTCCTCATTAATGAACATCCCAAGGTGGGCTGTACGTACCCTCCAGTTACGTTCTCGGGCTCTGAAGACTTACTTCCTCCCTCTCTTCTTCCCTCTTTCCCTCCCTGCCTTTCTCTTTCTCCTTCTTTTCTTCTTTCTAGGAGATTTTCTCAAATTTGTCTTCCAACTAGCAAGTTTTCCATGTCTGGGAATATACACAAATATGTAAATTTAACTTCCCAAGACTTCTTTTTCTGGGGTTCCAGATGTTCTTTTATTATACCGTGCTATTCTTATTTCATGGCTACAGTATCCTTATCTTTCTGAGCATATTCATGGTAATTATTTTTAAGTTTTTCTCCTCCCAGTAGAATCTCTTCTAGATTTCTTACTTACTTTCTCCCTCTGTTTTGATCTCTGTTTTCCTGTGAAAGTCTTTCCCCCAGTGTCTAATAATAATTTAGTTGGTTTATCTGTAAAAGGGACAACAAAGCTGTGTGGACGTTTTGGGGTATGTGGGGCTTGCTGACCCTGAGCCTTACTGGGGGGTGATCTGGCAGGGCTGTTTGAGAATCAGTGTTGGTATGTTTAGGTCTGTCCTCTTGGGCTGCTGAGACCCCCAGAGAAGACTCTCCTCATCTCCTACCTGGAGAGTGAGGGGTGGCTGCCAGAATTACCAGGAACCAGTGAGGATGAGAGGGCTGGGTGTGTGTGGGTATCTCGGCATCCTTTGTTTGTTTAGTTCTCTTATTTTAAGTGAGTACCCCAGCCCTCAACCTGTGCTGGGGTCCCTCAATTTAGAGACCTTCTGATACCCCTTCAGCGAACCTCCTGTGTTTTGCCATGGCAGAGAAGGAACAGGTAGCTCAGCTCTGCAGAGGGAATCTGGGGCTTGACTGTGTCTTGATTAGAATTTCAATTACTCCTTCTTTCTTTAGCCCCGGCACTCCACACCTCTGGAGGAACCGCATAGCATGAATTCCTCAGCCTTTTGGGATCTGCAATGTTAAATCGGTTGATGCTTAGCTTTCCCTGTTGCTAGTTAACAATTCAGTCTACTCAGATCAGCTGAGACTTGAGTGAGTGAAGAAGCTCAGGGCAAGAGAAGGAAGTGACTTGTCTACTGTCACATAACCAGTTAGTGCAGAAGCTGGCGTAGAAACCAGACCAAGTCTTTCGACTCGTTGTCCAGCAGTGAAACTACCCTGTGCACCCTCACCGCTCTGTAACTCGCTCTCGCACACTCCGTCCCCTACCATTCGTCTCTCTTCCACCCTCCCCCCTGTTTTACGCAACCCTCCCACCAATCCAATGAGGTAGGCTTGAATATCGTGATTTTACAAATAAGCAAACCGAAACTCTGTGGTTTGCCCATCGCCACAGAGCTATTTGGCGGTGGAGCCGGTGTCTGACTGCAAAGTGCGTACTCTTAACCATCACATTGCACCCTCTTAAGTCACATGTTGGGTCATTGAGTCTCGCCTAAAAACAAACTATCTGTACGCTTGCTTTTGTGGTGGGTTTTTACAACTAGCTTTGGCTTGGGGAACCTAAGGCATGGCTGTGTTCCTTGCGATTGGGGGTCTGTTCTGCCTCCTGTCGCGCTCTGTGATGCTGCAGTCTGCCTGCCAGCTCATTTTGGCTAAGAAGAGACTCTTCATCTTCCTTTTTAAATCTACTGGTGTGAAATTAGACAGTTCATCAAGTTCCACTTTGTGGCTTCTGTGTGTGTGTGTATACGTGTAAATACCTCAAAATGAAGCGTTAGGAATGAAGTTTTCTTACAAAGGCAAACAGTGGTGCTAACCTGGTCAACACACTTTGAGAGGGAAATTGGCTGTAGACGTTCCCTTCTAGGGCAAACTGAATTCACTGATTGGAGGCATATGCATTTCTTCTTTGGGATATCGAGGAGTAGGGCCTGGGGGCTGCTTGACTCTGGATTCCTCCCCCCATCTCTGTCCCCTGCAGTCTCCCCTCTCTGTTCGTCAAGGTGTTCATCTTTGAGTGCTCCCCTCCCTTAGTCCCACATCAAATTCGTCAGCAGGTCCTCTCTTTCTGTCTTCCGTTGTATTTTATTAACCCAGAACGTGCCTTGAGCCCATCTGCTCCTCTCCATTTTCCCATCTCTGCTTGAGGGAAGCCCCCGTCGTCTCCTGCTGGACCCGAGCAGGAGCCTCCCCACTGCTGGTCTCCCTCCTCGTTCCTGTTTCATGCCCCGGCTTCCTCCTCACCTCCCCCTCTCTCCCTCTCTTCCCTTTAAAAAGCTGCTTCCATTGATGTTTTGTTTCTGTTGGCTTCCCTAACATCCCAGTTACCTACAGTTTTCCTACTTTTCATTTATTATTGCAATTTTGCAATAATGTATTCAGCCTTAAAAGGAAGGAAATTCTGACTTATGCTATACATGGATGAACTTTGAGGACATTATGCTAAGTGAAATAAGCCAGTCACGAAAAGACAAATATTGTACGATTCCACTTTATCCGAGGGACTTAGCGTAGTCAGATTGACAGAGACAGAAGGTAAAGTGGTGGTTACCTGGTGCTGGAGAGACAGGCACTGGAGAGATGTCTGATGTGTGCTGACTTCAGTTTACAAGATGAAAAGTTCTGGAGATTGGTTCCACAGCAATGTGATAGATTAGCACTACTGAACGGTAGGCTTGGACAGGATGACTGGAGTTTACAGTATTCTGTTGTTCATTTCAAAGTAGCTAGAAGGGAATAATTCTAATGTTTCTAGCACAAAGGACAAATACGTAAGGTGATGGATATCCCAAGTACACTGACTTAATCTATACATATTATATGAACGTATTATCAGTGTACCCCAAAACTATGTACGTCTATTATGCATCAGTACAAAATTGTTTTTTTAAAAAAGTGGTTACAATGGTAAATTTTATGTGACCTGCATTTTACCACAATTAAAACCTAATAGGTACAAGATTTCTTCTTGTGACAAAAATGTTCTAAAATTCATTGTGGTGATAGTTGCAGAACTCTGTACTACAACTGACTGAATTGTACACTTGAAGTGGGTGAATTATATGGTATGTGGATGATATCTCAATAAAATCATCAAAAACTTAATCTTCTCCTTTATTTCACACCCACTTTTTAATATTGGTCAGGGCTGGCCTCTATTTCCCCTGTGCTCATCTGCAGGGGCTCAGGTGGTTTGCATGCTGGTTCAGCTCCAAAGGCAGGGTCATTCTGTTCAACACTGAAGTTCCCCAGAAAGACCTCGGGCTGGCACGGAGGGTCAGGAGTGGTGAGGAGAGTGTTCCATGATGGCACAACTATCCAAAGTAATTGTATGATTATTTTAAGACGATTTATTTTTCTTTGAAAATGTAAAGTTGGCATTGAGCATGCAAGAATCATCATGGGTCTGTTACATGGTCTAGCCAGCCCAGCTCTGCCCTGACTCCGGGGCTTTCTGGACACATTTGTCATTCATTTATTCATTCATTCATTCAGGAAATGTTGAGTCCTCTTTGTCAGGCCCTGGAGAGACAGACATATCTTTCACAGTGGGGTGTTGAAATTTAGGCTCACCGTCTCAGACCGTTCTTGCTTGGTGTAGTTTACTTAGGAGTAAAAATATATAACACACAGGAATAACGTAACAAGAAATGTTGCAGAATCCATATGAGGAAAATCACAGAAATTTACTGACTGACATAAAGAAAGACTCAAATAAGGAGAGATGCGTGCTGCCAGTTTCTTTGTGTGATGAAGATGTCAGTTCTTTCCAAAGTAATGTATCATTTCACCCCAGTCCAATCAACATCTCAGCCTGGGTTTTCTTTCTTTCTTTTTTTGGATTGTGTCAAATTATTCTCAAGTAAGAATACACTGGCTGGAATTGCCAAAAATTTTTGGAAATGATATAGAGGAAATTTGCATTTCCAGATATGAAGTGTACTCAAAAGATGATAATTAAGAGCATGTAGTTATTATCGCAGGAACATGCCAGTGAATGGAGCAGAATAGTCTGGAAACGAGACTAATATGAAAGAGGGCTTAACGCATGAGGAAAGGAAAGAATGAATTACTTAATATATTCTAAATTATCTACTTGGAAAAAATAAGATTAGAGCCTTTCCTTACGTAAAATAAATTTTGGTTGGATGCAAAAATTGTAATAATAAAGAAATGAAAACTAGGAAGATTGTAGGTAACTGGGATATTAGGGAAGCCAACAGAAACAAAATATCAATGCAGGAAAATGACTCTATATAAAATTAACATTTTTATAAGTCAGAAAACTTCCCCAGGAAATTAAAAATAAGATGCTGATAAAAAAAAAATCCTGGGAAAACATACGGAACAATGGATTAATTTTGTTAATATATAAATAAGAACACCACTAATAACCCAGTGGGAAAATTGGTGAAGGACGTAAGCTGGCAATTAACAGAAGAAATACAAATAGCTAATAAACATGTAAAAGTCTTAAACCTTTCAGTGCGTCTCACCTTAAAGAAATACATTTTATGTGATAGTTTATATATGTTCATTAACAGAATGTTTCCAAAGAACCCTTAATATCCTAAGGCAATGATTGTAATGCTAAGTGGAAACAGCAGGAGACAAAATAGTATGTCCAAAATTTGTAAAACAGGAATATACAGAAAAAAATTGATAAGACATTTACTGAAAGTTTAATAATGCTGTTGGAAAGAAAAGTTTTAAATTTGGACTGTTCATTACACCATTGGTAGAAATGTAGATTGGCATAACATTTAGATAAAGCAGTCTGGCAGGTCTTATTAGTAACAGAAACTTGAAAGAGTCAATGGATATTGTCCCAGGAGTTTCTTTCTAGAATACCTTTTAAGGAATTAATCAGAGATGCAGCCATAGGTTTACCTATGTAAGTATGAGTCAGTTTATTGGTGAAATTTTAAAAATGGGGAAGAAGCTAATAAATTCAGTAATAGAGGGTTAAAGAAATTATGTTAAATGTAGTTGATATAGTGTTTAATGACAGAACAAGATGTAAGATTATAAATATAACATGTTCACATTGTGATTAAAAAATATGTATGCTTAGAAAATATGTTGAAAGGAAAGAGATCAAAATGTTAATTGTGGTTTTATATGATTAGTGGGATTGTTGGAAATTTTAATTTTCTTCTTGGTACATGTATCTATTTTTTATATTTTCTTCTTTGAGCATTTATTACTTCTATAATCAGAATCTTGTCTTCACGGAATACTTAGTATTTGAGCAAACAGTTCATTGATATTCAGGAATTACACAACTTCTTTAGGCTAATATTTAATAGTTAATATTCTTAAGAAATTGAGAAAGGAAATCTTTCTTCTCAACAATGAGGATTTGTACGTACTTCCTTGAGATCTGATACGGTTTGGATGTAAGACCTAGAGGGTAAATCGTGGAAGAGTTTCCATTTATCTGTCCAAGATCATCGGAATGGGGAATGTGTTTTAGGAGTTGAAGTAAATTCTATTGTGAGGGACTGAAGATCAATATAGAAATGTCTCTCTCGTCTTTTTTTTTCCTCCCAAATGACAGCTGAGGAAGAAAGATAGATCATTACTCACTGCCTATTTGGAGGCTGTTCACGAACTGCTTTTAAAAACCAATGCATGGTTCAGCAACTTTGCCATTTCTTCAGCTGGCCAGTTTTGGTGGATCTATTTAATTAGATTTCAACACGGCATCTGTAGCCCCAGTAAATTCAAATAATTAAGCTTCATGATTTCTTGTGTGTTATAAATGTCACTAAAATTGCTGTTGCAGAACAGATCATTTCTTTGGTAATTGCAATTTCTGTCATGAATTGTTTCATCATTTATGGTGATTAGAACTTTGAAATAATTTCTTAAAATTGGACTCAATACATTTTTTTTTGGATTGGGTCTCCTTGTCCATTTTTCTTTTTCCCCCTCAATTACTTGTGCTTAGTGTACTTGCTTTCCATACAGAGAAGAACATTGGTAAATGCTCTCAAAGAGCAAGGTGCTCAGATTTGGAGTTGTGCTGGGAGGATAGGCTCAGTGTTCCTTTAGAAGGGAAGCCCTGCTCTGGTTGGTTAGATCCCATCTAGGACTCTTTGGGAGGTTAGGACTGGCCTGTGGCATCCATCAATAACCGAAGGTCTTTTGAGGTGTTTGCCTGTTGACTGTGTCTCCTCCTCTCTTGGGAAATAGCCTAGACAATAGTGACATGTAGGGGGTGGTCTTCCCTGATAATCAATGCCAGTCATTTGGAGGATTTTCCAGATGCTGCTGACCACAGAGTGAGTTGACAATTTTTGAGAACTTGGGTGTATCCTTAGAAGAGTCTTAGTTGCTGTGGATGCAAGCTTGTGTCTTTGTCTCCTGCCCTCCCCAATGAAAAAAAGATCTGACTTCCTTACCCAGTGTCTGGCTGTCATCTTTTCTGCTCATCCTAATGCACAGTTCCCTGCAACCAAACAGATGCTCTGTTGTCTCTGCTCACATTGCAGGTATTTCTACCTGGAATCATCTTTAAAACTCCTTCTGTTTCAGCAATAAAAGTTCTCGTTCTTTAAGTCCAGCACCATTTCCATCTCTTCTTTGGAACTTTTCTCAACCCCGAAAGCCAGGAGCAGTGGCCCTGCCCTCTGAAGATGTTACACCTATCTTACCTCTCTTCAAGGCAGATGTTACATTTGACCTTATAGTATGGCTGTTCTCGAACATCGGTTTGCCTTCCTTAAAGGGCAGGAAACAATTTGACTCATCTTTGGTTTCCTAGAGAGACAAGTAAATGTGCCTGTTTGCTGCATGAATGAAATCCCTTTTAGATAGGTTGACGTAGGACAAATCCACAGTGGGTCAAGCATAGCAGGACTTGATCCAGGGTGGTGCCCAGCCAGCAATGTTGTCTGACAATTTACGAACCCAGTGAGATGTTAGTATTGGTATTGCAAATTATCCTTTTATTATAGTTTAAAAATTATTTTTTAAAAATGTGGTAAAATATAACATAAAAATCAGCATTTTAATTATTTTTACCTGTACAGCTCGAAGGCATTTAATACTTTCACATTGTAGTGCAACCATCACCACCATCTATCTCCAGAACTTTTTTCATCTTACAGGATGGAAACACTGTTTCTCCTTGTATCCCAGCCCCAGGCAACCACCATTCTACTTTCTGTCTCTGTGAATAGTTTACTCTAGGTGCCTCGAATAAATCAGGCAGGAATCATGCTGCATCTGTATTTTTATGTCTGGCTTATTGCACTTAGCATAATATCTTCAAGGCTCATCCATATTGTAGCATATATCAGAATTTCATTCTTCTTTAATGCTGAATAATATTTCATTGTATGCCACATTTGAAAAATCTCTGTTGGTCAGTCGACACTTGGGTTGCTTCCACCTTTTGGCTCTTGTGAATAATGCTGCCATGAGCGTGGGTGTACAGATACCTTCTCAAGTCCCTGCCTTCAATTCTTGTGGGTATATACCATACGGTAATTCTTTGTTCAGTTTTCTGTGGACCCTCCGTACTGTTTTCCACAGCAGCTGCATCGTTTCACATTCCCACCAGCGGTGCACAGTTTCTCCACATCCTCACCAACACTTATTTTCTGTTTTTGCTTTTGTTTTGTAACAGCTGTCCTGGGTGTGAAGTGGTATCTCACTGTGGTTTTGATTTGCGTTTCCCTAATGAGTAGGTTATTAATTACATTTTCATGTTCTCATTGGCCACAGTTTATCATTTGAACATTTAACTAGACGTTGCACAAGAACTCTTCAGGGGCACAGTCTTAGTCCATCTCACGTTGCTATAACTATGCCAGCGACTGGGCAATTTGTAAAGAAAAGAGGTTTATTTAGCTCATGGTTCTGCAGACTGAGAAGCTCAGTGACGTGGCCCTGGCTTCCAGTTAGAACTTCTATGCCGCATCACAGCATGGTGGAAAAGGTCAAAAGGGGAGTGGACATGTGAAGAGACAAAACCCAAGGAGCACCCTGGCTTTATAACAATCTGCTTTTGCAGGAACTAACTCATTTCCATGAGAACTACTCCGGTTTTGCCCAAGTAAGAGCTCACTACCTTGAGATTGGCACCAGCTACCCATAAGGGTGAGGCCCTCATGGTCCAAACACCTCCCTTTAGGCCCCACCTCCTAGCACCGCTGCATTGGGGATTAAATTTCAATGTGAGTTCTGGTGGGGACAGACTATATCCAAACACAGCATGCACCATCTCTCATATTCCTAACAGCAAAGCTGTGAAATAGGCAGTTACAGTATTTTCATTTCATTGAAGATGGAAACTGAACTCCGATGAGTTAAATAACTTGTCCACGCTACGTAGCTAGTGAGTGACTGAGCTGGCACACAAACCCACGTGTGTCCAGTCCACAGGCCATGTTCTTAATCATGCCCTGAACTGTACGTTCCAGGACCATTTGGCTGCAGGTAACAGAAAACCTCTCCCACAATGGTTTAAACACTGATGGGTTTGTTTTTCTTATTTAGTAAGTAAGCTGAAGGGATCTAGCCACTGTCATTGTCTCTTTGCCTCAGCAACATCAGGGCTAACAGCTCTGATTCTCTGGGTCTTTCCCTTCTGACTCCCTCGTCGTTCCTTGGATGCAAGGTGGCCGTTAAAGCTTCAGACATCAGATCTGTGGTAAAGACAGATCTAAAGGCCAAGCTAGCTGGGACTGTCTTTTCTTTAAAATCAAAGCAAAAGCTTTCATAGAAGCCCCTGAACAGATCCCTACAGACATTGCGGTGTCTAGAACCAGGTTGCATGGCGACATCTCAGCGAAAGGGAGGCTGCCAAGCGGGTGTCCCACCCTTCAGTCTCTGTTGTGAGAGGCAGCAAGGAACAGGGTTTGCAGCGGTGTCTGGGCAGCCCCTCAGCAGTCTGCCATGGTGGACCTTTCTGGAGGAACCCATGAGTTACTCCTCCCTACTTAGAATTCTAAAGCCAAAATGAGGGTACTTAAGCTCCCCTGCCTCGTTTTAACTGGAAACACATTTTATATCAAATTCTTCTCAGAATAAGGAAAGCATATACAAAAACAATGAAAATACCAGGAAAGATGCATAAAAGGTTTAAGTAAAATCACTTAGTAGATTGCGAAGGGCCGTACAAATGTAGTTTCACATTTGAAGATGTAGGCTGGGAGCTTCCTGGGGCACAGGCCGTGTCTCATCATTGCTGAATCCCTGGGGTCTAGCACAGGGCCTAAAATATGGGCAAAATAAATAGGTGATTATGGAATTGGCTGAAACATCATTTTAATATGCCAGTGGTTGGAAAGCTTCCAGGACACACACCTTCCTTGATGAGGCAGGGAGAAGCTGTCTGTGAATTGACTGAGTATGAGCTGGGGTGATGAATAGTCTTTTTGCCCACTTTTGAATAGAGCCTTTGGTATATTCAATAATAATGCTATAGGTACATTTAAATCAAAATTTAAATTCCTAGTAAATACGCTGCTGGCAGAAATCAGTTAGCCAGCGATGCCATCTTTCCAAGATAGATCACCTGCCATGTGGCTCTGTGTGCTGGAATGTTGAACACACCTCTGTGTGGTAAGATTAGTATCATGTGTTTATCATCCTTATCAAACACTGTTTGCTGGCTGCCTGGGGGAACAGCAACTGCTCACTATGAAATGCTTTCCTGCCTTCCTAAGTACTGGCTATTCTGGTGGATGCACAGGAATTGAAGACCCACTTCATAAGCTGTCCTAGAAACCCCTACATCTCTAGAGAGACCATACATGCCAGGCTTTATGCCAATCGCAGTGTACATGTCACCATATTTAATTCCCACCACAGTGCACACATCACCTTGTTTAATTTCTGTCATAGCCTTGTGAGGTTTAAGTGGCTAGTCCATCCAGGATTTGAATACAGATCTTTGGTCTTCATAGTTTAGGTCTCATCCTCTCCTTTGGATTATGGATGGATGGATCTCTTGGGGCTAGCGTGACTTCAGTGTCAGTATGGGCTAAGGATGGAACTGTGGATTGAGTCTAGGGTTTAAACCGCAGCTCTGCCAAAGAGGGCAAGACTTTGGGAAAGCTGTTTCCCTTCTCTGAGCATTAGTTTGTTCATCTGTTATGTGGGCAGGCTAAAGTTGCTAAGCCAAATCATACTTACTGAGTGCCTACTATGAGGCTGGGGGCTGTGCTAGGTGCCTAGAATATAGTACTGAGCAAGCTGAACTCGTTTCTGCCTTCATGGAGCTTACATCTGGTAGAGGAGAAAGCCATTAAATACATAATTATCCACATAAGCATTTGGCTAAATACTATGTGGGGTTATATGATGAGAAAGGGGGTGGGGTGGGCTGGAAACTCTTCGCTGAGAAAGCTGTGCCTTAAACAGAGATGAAGGGTACATAGGAGTTTTTTGTGGGATATGTAACCCCAAGGGGAAGGGTCACAAATGTATTCCCAGAGATAGAGCAGCCTGAGAAAGTTAGAATTCTGCCACAGTTCAGGAACTGAAAGGAGACCAGTCTGAGGGAGTAGAACGAGTGAAGGGGAGAAAAGTGGCAAGACTGCTGGAAGGGCAGGCGGGGACCAGGTTGTGACGGTGTTGTGAGTACCATGCGGAGAGTTCGGTGTCTGTCCTGAGAACAGAAGGAAAACACTCAAGGCAGGGAGAGAATACCAGGGTCAGAGGTAGATCTGTAGAAGATCACTCTTCTGCCAGGGCGGGAAGCAGGTCGGAGGAGATCAAGCACACCTGGGCCCGAGCGCGTCCTCCAGTCCGTGCGAGGGAGCTGCTCTCGGCTTGGGGAATGGCAGCAGCGGTGAAGACGGAGAGACATTCAGGAAGTAGAACTGATGGAATTTGTTGTGTGACTCCAAGGTGTGAGAATTAAGAAGAGGGAGGTGTGAGGACAACTCCCACATTCTGGTCATCTGTCTTTTGGGGGTGAGTGGGCTGTGGGCCAGTGAGGACAGTCAGAGGAGGAACCACGGGGTTGGCAGCAGGACACTGAGGGAGTAACTTAAAGTCTAACCAGCATGAACGGGTGCCTCTTTAAAGGTCATTTGAGGGAGAACACAAAATTTCCATTCAATCAATAAGAGCCTACAAGTTTTTCAGGGAAAGAAGCAAAATGATGGATGATACAAACGGTGAAAGGAACTTGGATTCCATGAAGCCCAGCAAACCATGAGTAGAAGAGCCAAGAGAGTCACCTTGTGGGACACGTTGGGGACTGGCTTTCATGGCCAAGTCTCCTGATGGGTTGACTGAGATGGCCTCCCAACTGGACTCTCTGCCTTTCTATTTCCCCCACGTGACCTTCCTAGTGATGATTGTATCTTAGAAACCTCTCACTTAAGTGGTTAAGAGCCTGAAGGGTCTTTATTGTGTAAAGGACCCAGCCTACTCTCTCGGCCTCACCTCTTCCGCTGTGTTCCCCACATTCTTCCTCCTTCATGTGTGCTAACTTGTTTTTAAGCTGAGTCCAGCCAGGTTATAAAGAGATAGGTATGTCTGCAGTGGTCCCAGAGAATGGCTTGTGGCAGGTCATGGCTTGGCTTGTCCATGAGAAGCCCTGAAATGGACACAGATAGAAAACTTCTGGGCTCTGCTGTTCATTTTGGAGTCAGGGAAAGTTACTCCTGGCACACTGGGACCTGAGAGCATGGGAACTGGACTTGGCTAGCGTGATAGGACTTGCTGAATAGCCAAAGTGTTGCCTCATAGGGTGGGATAAGTTGTTTCTGGGTTCTGACATGAGTGGAGGTGGTAGTGGGACCACAGTTTTGAGATCCTTTGGCCTGGTAGGCATCTTGCTCCATGGAGGATGCTGTGACCATGGAGCTCTAGAGGCACCATTGTGAGAAAACAAGGGAGAACAGAGCTTGGTCCTCACCTGTGCCCTTGGCTTCTTTCTAACCCTGGAACTGTTTAATTGTTTCTTCCAGAGTAAACTGAAGAAATTCAACGTGTTTTTATGGGAACCTTGGTGAGATATGTGAGCACAGCCCACGCTGCTTTGGGGCCCAAGCATCAAAGTACCAAGCAGTGTTGGAGAGAAGTTGTTTCTCTCCACTTTAGCAGTGAGTGCTGTTTTTAGTTAAGATAATGTTAGCTGCTGTAAGAGATAAGCCCCAGCATCTCAGTGGGTTGGGGAAGGCTCTCCTCCTCAGGGTTGTTCAGGGACCCAGCCTATTAGGGGGCCTGCTATCTCCAATGCGTGTCCACTGACAAGTGGGAAAGGAGACAGCTTGGGGAAGACACACCCACTTCTTAACCATTGACCTGCAGTGACACGTTATTTTCACTCACTCTGTTAGGGAGGATTAGTCATATGGTCCCACTTAGATGCAGGGGGAGCTGGGAAATGAAGTGCTTGGTTTGGCGTCTGCTTCTCAGTAACAGCTTTACTCTGTGGAAGGGGAGCATGAATCTTTGGTGGGCCTCACTCTCTGTGCCATATGGCAATATTGTGTTGCACCTTCTGGGCCTTCCCCTAGAGGCTGTATCCTGGCAGAGGTGTTGGCACTCTCAAGGTGTGGCGTGGGTAGGACCCAGCCATGAGGGGGAGCTAGGCTGGGAAGGATTCTTTTTGAGCACCTGTATTTCACTGCCAAGGACTCCTAGAAATAACTGGAGGAAACTTTTAGAAGCAGGAGGTCTTATATCATGTCGAGGCAGTCGCCCATAGGTTGGGGGATTGCTCATAGGTTGATGAGCTTTGATGATGCTCAGGTTACATGTAATAAGAATTTTCCAGAGTTTTGTGAGGGGAGATGATCCTCATTCTTTCAGTAGAAATATTTTAAAAATGTAGGAGAATAATTCATCAGGCTGCCATTGTTAGAAATATCTTTTGAAAACACGCCATTGTGTTGGCTCTTATCCTGTACTCACAAGGCAAACTTCTGATCTGTGCTGAGTATGGCGTGAGGGGGCCTCCTTGAGTGGCTGTCTGGCTCTTGATCATAGACCGTCCTGTCGTACATGAATGTGTAAGTGCGCATTCTGAGTTACAAATCAGTCTTACATTTGTTTAGAAGGAGTAAGTCGGTTCTTAAGCCATTCTCAGCTGCAAAACTGAGTGTCAGAGCTTGCTTCAGGTAACTTTTGGAAGCTCAGCCCCAGAGAGCCCTTATTTCCTTTTCCTTCTTTTTTGATCTTCATTTAGTTGAAAAAGAGCCCTTATTTCTTTTGCTGATGTCAGTTGATACCTAGGGAGTATACCGTGTCTGAGTAGGAGTTTCTGAAATGCTGTGTATCCAGATTGGGTGTCCAAAATTCTCATTACCTCCCTCTGCATTTGATGGTAAGTTGTCAATAATTTTATTACCAAATTGATTGTAGTTGATATGTGAAAAGGTTATGTCATGGTATATATAGATTAAAAACAATAATCACCAGCAAAAATGATAGGCAACTAACATTTATTGATCCTTTACTATTGGCCAGGCATCTGAACTGCACAGTACTTATAAGCTAGGTATTGTTATCATCTGTATTTTATGGATGCAAACATTACGGCAGTTCTTCCAAGGCTGTACTGTAGAGACATGGTCACGCCAGTGTTGGAGCTAGACTGTTGGGTCTAGTACCTAACTTCTGGATAGGCACGGGGCTAGAATGAGTTGGTGGGAGACTAAGAACATGCCAGCATCTGGGTTTTTGATCCCTGTCAATTTAGTGGTTTTGATGACTCTCTGGTTCTTCTGGCAACCTCTTTGTATTCCTAGAATGTACCCTTAACAATATAGACAAGGGAACATACATCCTAGAGAGGTTTGAGTGGGTTTAACCAGAAGCATCTATTGCAGGTAGGAAACGTCTTTGTAGTGTCTTTTTAAAATCTTAAGTTGTGCGAATATTGCTTTCTATTCCATAATATGGTGTGACTGTTTTACAATAAAAACATTTTCTCCTTTCTAAATTTGCATGTAAAATTGATGCTCCAGAAAAGATGCTCCATATTACATTATAGCTTGCTGTGCTCCCTGCCAAGATGTAGGACACTGATAGAGGTAAAAGCCGGTCCCAACCCGAGAAGCTTCAGGACAGGGTTTGCCAAATCAGAGGTTATAGGTGTATGATCATTGCCCAGGATACAAACATGGATGTCTGGGCAAGCCTTACTTGTTTGTAGTGCTGTGTTGTATTGTGGTTCATCAACATTATTAGAGTTGCCATTTACTTCAGAAAATGCGTGTGGTGTTTCTTTTTTTGGAGATGAATTTGGCAGCAGAATTCCAGGTCATTGTCTTTTGGAAGGCAGGTTGTGGAGGATGTTTGCATGGTGGTGACAGATGGAAAGGCACGCATGTGAGCTGGACAGAATATGCAGTAGGATATATCTGTGTGGAATATTCTGCCAGGTCTCCAGCATCTTAGTCTTTTTTCATAGCAATAACTTTATGGGAATCCAGATAATAGACAACTGGGGCAGATCAATAAATACATTAGTAAATGTGTCTCCACTAGGTAAGGCCATCCATTGTGCTAAGCCCAGTCTTAAGTGTTGGTTTAAAATATTAGCCTTGTGAAAGCATTTTAGAAATAGTCAATAGGAACAAGGGGCAGCCTCACATCTTTGTAAGTGTGGTTTTCATACTTATGAATATAGACAGACCCTTCGGTAGACTTTTAGAATAGAAAGCCCATATCGATAATAGAGAAGATCGATTTTTTAAAAATCAGTTTTATTGAGGAATAACATACAATAAAATGCACCCATTTAAAATGTACAGCTTGAGATTTAACAAATATATACACCCATGTAAGTACCACCACAGTCAATATTTAGAACACTTCCATTACCAAAACTTTCCTTTGCAGTTAGTCACTCAGTCCCAGGAGACCTCTAATCTACTGTCACTATAGGTAAGTTTTGCATATAAATGAAATCATGTAGTATGTAATCTTTTGTGCCTGGCCTCTTTCTCTTAGCATAATCTTTTTAAGATTCGTCCATGTTCTTGTGTATATTAGTAATTCTTTTTTATTGCTGCCTGCTATTCCATTATATAGATATAACATAATTTGTTTATTTTGGGTTGTTTGCAGCTTGAGGCTATTATGAATAGGGTTGTCATGAGCATTCATGTACAAAGCTTTTGTTTGCCATGAGCATTCATGGCAATGAGTGCTTTTAACTTGGGTAGGTAACTAGAAGTGAAATTATTGAGCCGTATTTATAGCTCAATGGAATAAAATGGAGAGTCCAGTAATAGTCCTGCATGTATATGGTCACTGGATTTTTTTTTTTAACAAAAATGTCAAGGTAATTCACTGGGTGAAAGACTTTTCAACAGACGCTACTTGGAACAACCAGATACCTGTATGGAAAAAAATGAATCTTGACTCATACCTTATAACATATACAAAAATAAACTTGAAATGGATTACACATCTGAACATGAAAGTAAAGTGTAAACTATGAAATTTCTAGAAAAAAATAAAAGAAAATCTTCACTACCTTGGCATAGGCAAAGATTTTTTTAGACAGGACTCAAAAAGCATTAATCATACAAGAAAAAAAAACAAACTGGACGTCATCAGCATTAAAAACTTATTCTATTTGGAAGTTCCCATTAAGAAAATGAAAAGACGGCCAGGCTTGGTGGCTCACACCTGTAATCCTAGCACTTTGGGAGGCCGAGGTGGGAAGATCACTTGAGGCCAGGAGTTTAAGACAAGCCTGGGCAATAGTGAGACCCCATTGCTATAAAAAAATTGGCCAGGTGTGGTGGTATGTGCTTGTAGTCACAGCTACTTAGGAGAGTGAGACAAGAGGAGCTCTTGAGCCCAGGAGTTTGAGATTGCAGTGAGCTATGGTGACACCACTGCACTCTAGCTCAGGAAACAGAGTGAGACTCTTTCTCAAGCAAATAAAAAGGCAAGACAAGGGGGAGAGAAACTATTTTATATATACACATGGGCACATACACACATAGGTATGTATATATGTGTATATGAATATGCATATATATGACAAAGGACTTATATCCAGAGTATATAAAGAAATATTACAACTTCATAATGAGAAGACACTCTAATGAGGAGATGGACAGAACGTTTCAACAAAACTTCACAAGAGGAGATCTGTAATTGGCCAATGAGCACATAAAAAGATGTTCAAAATCATTAGTCATAAGGGAAATGCAAATTAGAACCGTAATAAGATACTATTTCACCTCCAAGATAATGGCTAACATTTAAAAGTCTGACAATACCCCTGTTGGTGGGGATGTGGAACATCTGGAACTCTGATTAATTGTTGCTGAGAGGGTGCAATGGTACAACCACTTTGGAAAAATGGCAGTTATTATTCATATTATTTTTGATAGCCTTCTGATTTTTTTATCAATAAGTTACAGGTTGCTTCCTCTACCCTATGTTTTATTTTCCCAAATTTTATACATCGTTAGGGAGAATGATAAGTTTTCTAAAGTCCTAATTATTATCTTTGAGCAGGATTATATAAAGCTATTACTTTTGCTTTTCTGCTTAGCTTAAGGTGATATCAAAGAAAACAAGAGGTATATTGCAACAAGACAATTAGTGTAAGGAAAGCAGTTAATGTATATAACTAATGTCGATTCTGAGAACCCATGTACTTACCATTGCCAGAACTCTTCATATCTTTCTGTAGACCCCGGCTTCCATGTGGTATAATATTCCTTTTACCTGAGGGATTAAACTTGTCCTATTTTTTTTTTTTTTGTAGTGCATATATGCTGGTGATGAATTCTATCAGCTTTTGAGTGTCAACTTCATTTTTGAGAGACATTTTTGCTGGGTATAGAATTTTAGTTTGACCGTTTTTTTTTTCTTTCAGTATTTTAAAGGTGTTGCTTCTGTGTCGTTTTTGCATTGTTTCCAACAAGAAATTTGTTCTTTTCCTTTTCTCTTATTCCTCTGTATATAACATGTCTACTTTTCCTCTGGCCATTTCTAAGATTTAGGACTTTTTGTGACTGGTTTTGAGCAATTTGATTATGATGTGTCTTTTTATCATTTTTGTGTTTCCTATGCTTTGAGGTTCACTGAGATTCTTGGATCTGGGGGTTTATAGTTTTTGTCTGTTGAAGTTTCTGAGAACTAACAACATGACCTGAGATTTTGGGATATTTAGGATATATAATTTCTCAGGGTTGTTAAGGTAGCAGTTAAGAGTATTTTCATTCAGTCAAATTAATAGGGAAGTAAGTGGACATAGTTCAGCAAAAGGGTTCGACCCTCCACCCCCAGAAGCCTCAAGTGGACTTGCCTATAAACTCTGGGTTAAGAAAATGAAGGCCTTCATTTTAATTTTTATTCACCTGGGAAATGGACCAGTAGAGGTTTCCTATGCGTGGCTTATCAGTGCTCATTGTGGTGAAGGACTCATTTGGACAAAGTACTAAATACCTGTTTACCCCATTATGGAATCCAGGCAGTTTCCATTATTTTTTTACAATGGAGGGAGAGGGCAAGACCTGGCTGTCCCCTTGATCTCATCCTAGAGGACCTTTCTCACCTCCTTTGAGTGCATGTCCCTCCTACCTGGGCCTGTGGAATTTACAGTTTGCCCTTAGCCACTGGCCTTCAACAGCCGCTCAAACACATAGCTTGGGTTTTTCCTCCTCCCTCACAAATCCTATTTAAAACGTCAGCCAAGAAGATTACCAGTACCACTGATTCAACTTAGAAATATCTGTATTCTTGTAATACGAAAGGACTGCCTTTTATGATATGAATCTCAAAACATTTGGGACCTTCTCTATTTGTTTCACCTCCTTCCCTAATCCAGGAATTATTCATAAATCTCTATTTATATATTTATCTTGAAGTATTTTTTTCCCTTATCAACTTGGAATTTAACTTCCCCCAGTGGCTCATATTCCCTAATTAGGACATAGAAATATCACCTTGTATCTTCTCTTTTGGTTTACTTATAACTGTGCTAGTTCCCAAACTGGAATGCCTCCCTGGTCCTAATTGAATGTTCATTTGCAGATTGAGGCCAAGTTCAGAATCAGGAAGGTCTGTGATAGAACAAGCTTTGATCAGCAAAGATACAGCACCTGAGGGACAGGATGCACTGTCCTCTGGTTAGCAAGGGATGGGGATGTACTTGGGATCATCTATGACTTTATCACCAGAATATGCCGTATCTAAAACTCTGGGCCTTAGGGATTAACATATGAAGTCTCAGAAAATATTTTTAATACCTCCCAGGACCACAAAGTACTTATTGCAGGAATTACCGAAAATGTAAATCTGTTATTTTCTTTTCCCAGTGATATAATTGATAGGTGGATACATGGTCACATCCTAATTTAGTAAAATCTCCCTAGCAATAAATCATGACCAGAAGGGTATTTTCAGTGTTTAGCCACCAGCAAGCGAATGTCTTCCATTTAATATGGGGAAACGTAAACAGAGCAAGCATTCCTGTTTCTTCAGGCTTTAAACTCATTAATAAAGATGTCTTACCTCTCGAAGGGAAGGGTGGTGAGCAGTCACATTTTTATTATTCCACTGAATAAGTGAATTTACCCAGCACATAAATTAGCAAATACATTTTCTCCCTGCAGCACATGTTGACATTTTCCTGCAGATGGCTCAGCAGAAGGGGGAGCGTAAAAGACAGTGACAAAGGCCAGGCATGTCTGGTCACTATCCTTCACCACTGGGAGACACTGGCCTGCTCACCCCTCTCAGCCAGCCAGCGTGCTTGTTGGGAGGGGAGGGCTTTGTGATCGCAGACACTGTTGTGAAGGATGGAGGAGGAATAGGAAGGTCGTCAAATCTGTCTGGTCCCTTAGAATTATTTTTTTGCTCTTTTGTATTAAATTTGTTCATATTATTGTGAGTGGGACAAAGCCTTTTTTGTGTTTTCTTTCAGTTTGGAATCCTTTCCCAATCATGGTTTGTTTATAGATGATCTTTTCATCAGTTGGGGGACAGGCTATTTGACCTGCAAGTGCTCAAATTTTAGTTTCAGACAAATTGGAGGCAGGATTTGGGGCGAACAGGTGGGTAAAAGGGAGGTAATCTATGTTAAAAAAAAAAAAGTGGATGCAGAACAGAGTAAATGCAGCTTCTTGTCACTCACACACCTGGTGAACCTTGTGATAAACAAACTAGTTGCTGAAGGGAACATGGGAACAGGTAGGGGCTCAGTAGGAATAATTTGGTGTTTGTTGATTGTGAGGGATAAAGGTTTAAGCAGGCATTTGGGACTGAAGTCAGTATAGAGGCAGATTTCCAAATAGGACTGTGGCGTCTGGGTGTGGTGTGGCTCCCTCCAAGGTTGTGGTGTCAGAGATGCCAGGAGTGTAGCTCAGGGTGGAGGGCTGCGACTTGTACTTGGCAGGGGGGACTGGAGCTCATCCCAGGAGCTGTGAAGAAGCAGCTGTGGCCAGGAACATCCACCGGAGAGGCAGGACGACATCAGCTGGACACTACCCAGGTAAGTGAATAGAAATCCCATTCGTCTGTCTACCCACCCAGTAATTAATTAATTAACTATTATTAAAACTGTTCAATACCGAAGCCAGTTTTGAAGTCAGAGAAGTTAGTAAAATCATGGATTACAGTGTATATGTGGTTCTTTGTTTTTCGCTTGTCTCCGGCAAAAGAGAATTAGTGTTTATACATTTTTATATTTTCTTCTAACAGTTTATCTTTAGAATTCAGTATAATCCTGGGGAAAAAAATCTCAAGATAGACTGAATTAACGAGAGAAGCATAATATAGTTCTTCATTCAGCAGAGTTGACTGAGGAGAAAAGAATTTTGGGCTAATGTCCTCATTTCTAAAACGAGGTAAGAGTGGTACCTACCTCATAGAGAATTAAATGGGATGATGACTCCAGGTTTTTGATACGGCATCCTCAGACATTTACAATTAAAATTTTATAAAAATAGAATTAGATGCTACATGTTGTTTTCAAAGGTACCCTTTTTCGCTTAACGCTAGATTTGGGACAACCTTTTATGTTAGAACATGTAGATCTAGTCAGATAATCAGAGTACACTCGGACTCTAATTTATCTTCCAAGTCTTGTGTTGAAGGAAATGTAGGTCCTCCGTGCTTGTCTTCCCTCGCGGTGTGGTGGGGAACCTTCTTGTACATTTATCCCAGAGTGCTCTCTGAACAATGACATCTGCCGCTTGTGCTTGCGGCCTGTGTGGGAACAGTGTGTGCCCCTGCCTTGGCTATAGGGCCTGGCTGACCTCCACTGAAGTCCCCAGGCTTCCTCTGTGGTGGGGAATTGGAGTCCACACTGTTCTCTTTTTGTCCTGAGCACTGCTCTTCTTTTTTTTATTATTATTTTTTTTTGAGACAGAGTCTTGCTCTGTCGCCCCAGGTAGAATGCAGTGACATCATCATACCTCACTGCAACCTGCAACCTCAAACTCCTGGGCTCCTAACTCAGCCAACCAGCTGGGACTACAGGCGCGTGCCTGCATGCCCAGCTAATTTTTTTCTATTTTTAGTAGAGATGGGGTCTCGCTCTTGGTCAGGCTGGTCTTGAACCCCTCAGCTCAAGCCATCCTCCCGCCTCAGCCTCTGAGAGTGCTGGATTGCAGGTGTGAGCCACCGCGCCCAGCCCTGCTCTTCTTTTTGAGCCTTAGGGACTCTGACTGAGTCAACATGGTTCCTTCTGGTTGGCCGAGGAGTGATGCTTTCCAGACAGAGA
The DNA here is from genome assembly GCA_963575035.1 of Avahi laniger. Taxonomy (NCBI): domain Eukaryota; kingdom Metazoa; phylum Chordata; class Mammalia; order Primates; family Indriidae; genus Avahi; species Avahi laniger. Next base: position 47,500 of record CAUYSK010031071.1, read on the forward strand.
CCTCGTGCTTCCCTTGTGTCCCTCCCTAAATCAAAGGGACAACCGTGCAGTTGTTTTCTAATTCACTGATGTCAAGGTGGCATATTTTGTTTGGGGAACATCTACCCATAGTTAGCTATCTCCCGTGAGTCACATTTTTCAGGCTTGTCAGCTGTAGAATGGAAGTCCAGATAATTTTTCACTGTGGTCCAACTTCGATAGGGCTTCCAGATGTTTATTTTGGCACAAGGCATCCCTGCTGGCAGAAATTGGACGATAACATCAGCTCTGCACCAGCCACTTGTTGGTGAGGTCCTGAGGCAGGATGGGCCTGCAGGGTGCAAACCTGTGCTCTGACAAATTAGAGATGGTGGCTGAGCCGAGTGGGGCTTGTGGTCCTGGAAAATGATTGTCTGTTGAGAGAAGTAATACGTGAGGTCACTGTTGCCTTGGGGCCATACATGGCATCTTCATGACACGTGGTTACTTCCCTCAACTCTTGGTAGCTCGAGTGGCTTGTTTATCCTGGGGATCATCTGGAGTCTGAAGTCTCTGTGTCACAGAGCCCTGGAGTGTCTGCCTTCCTTCGTTCCTCTTCCTCCTTGGCTGCTGTGATAGCCACCCAAACCTTGTCTTTATGGGGGGAGGGGTGCACAGTCAGAGCTAGAAGGAGTATGGAAAAGCATATTCAGCCTTTTTGTTAGATCTAAATTTTTAAAAATTTTTCTGGAGGGGGTTAAAGCTATGAGATGAAGTGAAATTTTAGTGTTGGGAGAGCTGTCATGACCTGTTGCAGTTTTTTAACCCATTGCACTTTGTGGGCTCCCGTTTCATGGTTGGAGCCTCACAGGGCCCTGGTGAGATCAGCAGGGCCCAGTTGTTGTGAGCCCCACTTTACAGATGATAAAGTGAGGCCCACGAGGAGAAGTGAGTCCTCCAGCAACATGCAGCTGGGAGGTGGCAGTGTGGGAAGCAGCCCAGGGGCTCTTTGCTTCGAGTCCAGGGTGCATTCCAGAACATCATGCTGGTGACTCCGGCTTGTCTTTACATGCTGTTATGATCATGTCTTTCCTGTTCTTTAAATCTTTTGGGGCCCCTTGTTGCCTTCAGAATGATGCCCAAACTCTTAGCAAGCCATGCACGGCCCTTGGTGATATGCCCCTGCCTCCTCCTCCAGCCCCTCCCTGGTGTTCTCCCCTTCTCGTCGTCTTTGCTGTGGTCGTACAGAACATGCTCCACCTCGCCTCCGCCCTGGGAATGTGCTCATCTCTGCCCACCTCTTTCTGTGGATAATCACTACCCCTGCTTTAGGCTTCAGCTCAGAGCCCCCTTTGGGAGGTCTTGGCCAAGTCCAGTCTGCGTTAAAGAGCGTTCTAGCTGCTCACACAGCATCTTATCTCCATGGTATTGTAATGGTGTGTGTCCCCCACTGGACTGTGAGGGACGGACTGCACCTGTCCTGTTCTCTACTGTGTCTTTAACAGGGCCCAGCATAGTGCCCCATCCATTAGAAGGTGCCACTGGTACTGAGAAACATGCAAATTTGTGACCTCACTCCGGATGTTACCCAAAGCAAGATGTCAGGAAACATTTTTGCCTGAGGTCCTCAAATTTGATGTGCTCATCTGGGAGGCTTGGTGTTCTCAGGGTGGCATTTCTGCCTTTTCTGGGGCTTGCACCACCCCCCTTGCCATCTCCCTCTCCATCTGGGCCTGCAAGGAGAGAAAACATGTCTCCTTTGTGAGTGGGATGTCTCCGACTGTGCCTTGGGTGGTGGCCATGAGCTGGTAGCTCACTCCCCTCTTCACGTGAGCTGTGTACCTGAGTCCGGCACCCATCCTGCTGGCCTGCTCTTTGGGGTGCACCCTAGGCAGACAGAACTATCTAGCCACGTGGGGTGCAGTCTCTAGTTAATACCTGTTGACTCCATTAAAATGCGGGGTGTCTTCTGGGCCAGTTACCCAGTGGGTACAAAAAAGAACTTGTTTGAAATAATGAAACTAATAACAGAACCCGACAGCCATGATCTGTGCGGCCACTGAGACAGTTATCAAAAAGCAGCCTTTCCCGGGCATCCTGCATCCAGCCTGCTCCTAACATCTGAAAAAGGCCTGGTTGTCATGATAAACCGATGTGGCCATCAGTTTCCAAAGGCTGGTTTCCCCTAACTTCTTGATCAGTTCTTAAAATTAATTATCATCGGGAGCAAGTCAAATGATACCTTGGAAAGATCCTTTTAAGCAGTCGCAGGCGGCGTGCTAGAGTTCCCAGATAAGGGGAACTGTGTCAGCTGGAAGATGCTGTTATAAGCTGGCAGAGCACCTTGATTAAGTGCCTGTGGACGCCGAATATCAGCAACATGATAATAAGGGTATAAAATGGGAAGACTTGAAAAAGTAATAAGGTATGTGGTGCGATGATTCTGGACACGGGGGAGCCGAGGGAGGAAGTGGAATTTTCAGGATTTGACCAGCTGGGGCCCCTGCCAGCTGGGCGGTGGCACCAGGAGGCATCTCATGTTGGTCCGTTCCCCGACCCCATCTGATTCTCCTTGGCATCCTTTCCTCCACCCCGGTGCTGAGCCCTGGCCTGAAACAGGGGGTGCCTGTTAAATGCTAAACTGGGCTAGACTGAATTTCCATTCAACCATGAGCTCCCCAAGCGCCAGGTGTCTGTCTTGCTCAGCACTTAGTACTGAGGCCAGTGCTTTCTAGATGTCAAATGATCGAATGAGTGGAGTCCTGCTATGTACATCTTTCTAACCTAACAGAGAAACATAGGAACTTCAAAAAACAAAACCAACTTTACCAACCCAACAACTGTGAGCACAACGGCTAGTCTTCAGCGGCAGCTGCTGTGTGCCGCTTACCTGTGTGTAGTATTCTTCATGTGCTGAGTGCTGTTAATTCATTGTGTTAAAATGCTGCTAAGGTTGATTTCATTTCACCCTCATAAACACCCCTATTAGATGGGTACTGTTGTTATGCCATTTTACAGAAAGGGAAATAGGCTTACACAGCTAGCACACGGCAGATGGGGGATGCGAGCCCAGACTCTCTGCCTCCAGATCCTGTGCTCTGAGTTGCGAGACCAGATCACCTCTCCAGATTTCCTTTAGCCCAGTGCGCTTCGTCCCAGTCTCGTGGGAACCTCATGCCGGGGTGCAGCTTCTCCTCTCGTGTGCACACTGGCCTTGGATCTGGGATTTCCCCAAACCCATGTATCTCCTATGGAGAACATACCAGATAGATTTGTACATACCCCGTCAGTGCTTCCAGCAGTGCGGCCTGCCTCCAGGATTTTCATAAAGAGGATGGGGAGGTGGGGACCATGTCTGGCACTTCCCGGATAGAGCTGGGGTGGGTGGTCATGACACTTGGGAGATTGTGTGGGGGCCTGGAGGTGGCCTGGATTCCCTCAGACGTAGAAGCTCCTTCTCAGGAGTCTGGTGGGCTGTGTTCTACGGTGTGTGTTAGGGGAAGGGGCTGGGAAGGAGATGGAACTGACCTTCACGGAACATAAATTGTGCACCAGGCACCGTACTGCGGGCTGTCCTCCCACCCACCCAGTGAGGAAGGGGAATTATCCTCGCATTCCTTAATTGAGGAACCTGAGGCTCAGAGAGGCTAAGAAACATGGCCAAGGCTGCACAGCTAGTAAGTGAGCAGAGCTTGGATGCCCCAGTCCGTCTCATGCTGGAGTCTGCATTCTTTCTTTTAAAGTCTTGTTCTGTTTTCCAGAGAATCAGTCTTTGGTGGAGGCTGGTGTCCTTTGCCATGACATAAAATTAGAAAATGAGCTGTAGGTGACCTTAAAAGTTACGCAGTTAAAAAAAATTAAGTGAGGTCCAGAGAAGGCAAATAAGTTCCTTTCGTGTTGGCCATAGCTAGGGATTTAAGGCTTTTCCATCTTCCCCTTACCTTTTCTGAAGAATGGGTTGGGATCAAAGACAAGCTCTTTGTCCCTGAGAAGGAGGGCAAGGAGGAATGTGTTTGAAGGTCAAGAGCACTCCGGAGGTGCTGCATTCTAGAGGTAGAGCTTGCGAGATGGGAATGGCCACTGCAAAGGGGTGTGGTCTTTCTTCTTCAGCATCGGTTGGCTGAGGATCACAGTTGAGCCCACAGGAGAGGAAGCCCAGACATCCATCTGCATGTGCCTGTCTGTCTCCCCTCCGCATCCCCATTCCCTTCTGTCTGGTAGTCAGACCATACCACTCGCCATTCGTGGTGGGGTTGGGAGAGACCTGGCCACATCCGCCTTCCGTGGTATATGGGGAGTGCTGGGGACACAGCACTGAATGACACAGACAGGGCGTTTGTCCTCATGGGCCTCATGGTCTAGTAGAGCAGACAGATAATAAGCCAGAACACAAATAAATCATCTATTTTCAGATAGTGGCAAGTGCTGTAAGGGAATTAAGTCAAGATGCAGTGAAATAACCTTGCAGGGAGATGAAACAGCGCCTGCAAGGCCTCCTGGTTGATGCAGGGCTTGGCCTGTTGCAGGAGCTGCAAGGAGGCCTGTGTGGCTAGAGCCAGGTGAGCCGGGTGGAGTCGGGGAGGGCACCGGGGACGAGGAGGGGTGGAGCAGGCCAGACCCTGCAGGGCCTTGGGGCTTGGAAGCAGGACGGAGATGTTGTTCTAAGCACGGGGGAACCACTGATGGGGTTTAAGCTGGGGAGCGATATGACCTGACATGGATTTCAGGTGTTCCCTGTCTCTCTCCTGTTTTCTCTGGTGCTGATCGGTGTACAATGGGCTGTGTTTTCTCACAGAGCAGGAAGACTTGAGATTCAGTTTACTATTGCGTGGGGAATGAGGTTCTTTGTGTTAGCCGGGGTGATAGGAGTTCTCTGTGTGGTCTAGCCTGAATCACTGGTGTTTTATCTTGGGGTTTGGACTCAAGAAAGTAGTGTTTTGTGCTGCTTTTGTCATATATTTTCCATGGGGACCTTGAGGAGGAGGGAAAAATGGGCCCAGGCAGGATTTAGGTGTCCCTGGGTCACTGTCTATTGCTATCATCCAATAATTTCCTAATCTGATCACCACTTCCCCTTGTCAGGTGTACCCGGCTAGCAGGTGGCTGCAAGAACCTCAGGGTCTGCGTTCTGTGCAGGAATAATTTTTATCATGACACCCTGCCCTCCAGGGTAAGCCTGTCAGTGCCGCCCTCTCTGTCTCCTTTCTCTTTCCAGGTTTTTCCCCAGTTGTGAAATGTAGCTTGAAGTAAAAAAAGAACAGCGTTGTCACCTTTCCCTAGAGAAAAAAGATCAATTGCTCTAAAATTGCCCGTTCTCCTCGGACAGCGGTGCTTTAAAGTGACAGCTGGGGAGTTGAAGTAAAGATGTTCTGTCGATTTTTCCAGACCATGAAATTATGGCCTGCTCCGGTACATATTTTACTGATATAATTAAGCTGTTAATTCTGAGTTTATTTTAAGCCTGTTTCAGCAGCACCCCGGGATGGTGTTAACACTTCACAGCGGTTAAGGGTGAGGCTTCATTTCAGGACCCAGCTCAGCCTCAGGCAAATCTCTTTCTCCTGCAGGCATCAGTGTCCTCGATGTAAGATTGGCGTAACAGCAAGGTGTCGCGGAAGCGAGCGTTCGCGCACAGGCTGCTGAAGCGCCTGCCGGAGTAACTCATCTAGGCCTCTGGACGGCGCTACGTGGCAGGAACTGAGGTTTCCATCTCACAGGCATGAACTCTGAGCCCAGTTCAGTCGCTGGCCCGAGGCCATTTGCCTAGAAAGTAGAAGAGCTGGGATTTGAAGCCAGACTCTGTGTTCTTAGCCCCTAGCTAAAGCCGTCCGCAGACCCTTCCTCCAAGGGTCGCTGTTGGACTTAAATGGAAAAATGTGTGCATTGCACTTATCTCAGTGCCCGGCCACGGAGTCGGTGTTCTTCCCCTGCGTCTTCCTCTAACTCCGCAGTGTTGCCTTCTTGAAAGCTTTCTAATTAGAAGGGCAGAGCTTTGAATCCAAATGGGCTTTCTGCGATGGTGACAGTTCCTTGGCTCCCCGTGCTCAAGATGGACTGCATGTTAGGCCATTAGGTGTCGACGAGGTGAAGTTACCTGGAAAGTGGTATTCTGCCCTCACCCCCAGTCCCGTTGGCTGCTCTCAATGTCATGGATGTGCGTCCCTTCCTGCCCAGCCGCCTTGCTCCTGTCAGAGTTCGTGCTTATCGACATACCTATGCCCCAGAATTAGTATCTTCCTTCAGACGACTTTGGCATCCAAAGGGTTGGCACAGGCATCACGCACCAGGGGCTGACACTGCTTTTTTGTGTCCCTAAGTATGACTGTCCCACTGCCTCTGTCAGGGTGCCTGGCCCCTGGGCTGTGAGCATCTGTCAGTGGTAGGATGCTGGGCTCCTTGAGCAGGGAGCCTATACCTTCTCATTTTGCCTTCCTAGAACTCAGGACGTCCTCCCAGCTGGACGGGGAGGGCAGCCTGGAGAACAGCAGCTTTCCCAGGAACACTGAATTGAGGCCACTGCCCAGCCACAGTCTTCTGTTTTTTCTTTCCTCTGTTGGCTGACCCAGGTTGGAGAACAGAGTAGAGCTGGGGACTTGGCCACTGCAGGAGGCCTGTGGGATGGTGCTGCTCACCTAGTCTGTGTTCCCAACATTGATCCACAGCACAGCTCTGGGGGAGTCTGGGGGCCTTGCTGCTGCTTTTAACCACTAAAGATGTCCTCTCAAGTTAGGATTTTTGATATTAATATTTAGCTAAGCTGGGAAAAGAATTAGCTAAACTTTTCTCTTTCTCTTGCCCTCTGCCATTTGGATTTTGTTAGAGGACTTGTTCTTCTTGGTCCTTCGCACCTGGGTAGGTGGGAGGTAATCTGGAGAAACCTGGTAAGGAGAAAGAGGAAGAGCCCCTTTTGGCCCAGCAGGGATCAGGGCTGCTCCTCGGCTTGTCCATGGCGAGAGGGGTGGGCCTGGGGAGGGGTGTCTGTCCCACTTGGCCCTGGGCCACCCCCAGGTGGATCCTTGTTTGTGCCTGGAGGAGAGAGGACACGGGAGACGTGGCAGCTGACTTCGCATACTGCTGCTGGCCCTTCTCCCGGGAAGCACACCCCAGCTCTCTTCCTTAGAGGCTTAATAGCTTGAAGTTTAGCTGATTTATAGGACTAAGATAAGCTCATTATGCGAGTTGTCAGTAATTATATGAATTGAGGGGATTTCCCTGTTCCTTCCCTTGGATGCTTGCAGAATCATTTCAGGTTGATTTCGCTTTCTTGACCTAAACAGTGATGAATTTAGACATTAACTTCTTTCAGTTCAGGATAACTTCTGATGTTGGAAGCTATTTGGTAATGAGCTTATCTTAGGGAGAGTTTCTGAGAAAATTTTCTGGCACCATAGGTGACCAAAGGTTTCTTGCATTGCGGATGTGGCTGTGTTGTCTTTATTTTTCTAATTATTTGCTAAGAGCATCACCTGGAATGACCTCAGCCTGCCGGCTCCTCTTCTGCATGTTTGCTGCATTGGCAGCCACATTCAGCATGATTGACGGAGTATTCTTGAAGATAAAAAGCCACAACCACCTGGAGACATAATTTTGTGGGTCGTACTGATGGAGTATAACTCTTTATTAGTAGGCCGGTTTTTCAATGATTAATCAAACTGTTAGCACAGCAGCACCAGAGGTGACAAATCCTTGGGTTAAATCTGTCATGCAGATGTGTTTTGTTTGGCCTGTACCAACGATGTTATAAAATGTTTTTGAATTATTAGAAGATGTCATCTAAAACTTCATATATTTGAATTGCCCAGTTCTCTGGGAACATCCTTGGACACGGGCCCCCTGGCCCGCAGTTCTTCATGGGGACAGTTGGCTGTCGCTGAGTCTCGACTGCCCTTCCAATGGGGCGTGTGATGCATGCACTTGCTGTCTGGCTTTTCTCTGTGTGCACCTGACCTACTCTGCTTATTTGTCAGTTGGGCCACATCTGGCGTTGGAGTTTGCGACTCCAGGAGCAGGCTGGTGAGTGTGGATGTGCCCAGTGAGTGATTCACTGCTCTGCAGCCCTGCTGTGCCCATCCCGCTGGAGCTAACGTCTCTCACCTGGGTTAGCACTGACGCCTCCCGACAGGTCTGCCTGCTTCTGCCTCTGTCCTCACTGCTCCTCCTACCTCGTCTATACTCAGTGCAGAAGTCAGACTGGGCCTTATAAATGAAAGTCAGAGCATCTCACTCCTCTGCTCTAAACCTTGCTATGGCTCCCCATTTCTCTCTGAGGAAAGGCCAAAGTGCTCACACTGTTGCACAGGCCTGTCATGATTTGGCCTCCTGTTACCTCTCTGAGCTGGTCTCCTCTCTCCCTCACTCAGTCTGCTCCTCCTGTGCCACCCCCTTGCTGTTCCTTGAACATGCCAGACATTGGGGCCACTGCCCACACTGCCTGGAATGCTCTTCTCTAGATACCTGCGTGGCTAATTCTCGCACTTCCTTTTCAGCGAGCCTCCCCTCACCATCCTTTTTATTTCAGCAGCCTACCCACACCCTACCTCCTGCATTTCTCACCCCCCCAGCCTGCTACACATTTTAATTTTTCTACAGCATTTATTCCCTTCTAACACATTAGATGCTTTCTTTATCATGCCTCTTATTTGCCTCTTCTGTCTCCTAGAATGTGAATTTCGTAATGAGAAGGATTTCTGTTTTGTTTACCATTTTATCCCAAGCATCTTGAGCAACACCTGGCACATAGTAGGCATTAACAAATGTCTGTTGTTGGATGCTATTGAGATCCTGGAGTGTTTTCTGAGAGCTGCAGGGTACTCGACACTCAGAATTGTGGGAGTTGTGAGTTGTCTTTGTGGCTGGGTGTACACCGCCCAGCAGGTACCCCCTGCAGAGGAAGTGCAGCATGTGTGCCATCGGGCCAGAGATGGGAAGGCCAGGATTCTAGCATGTTCCCTCAATTTTGTTTCCTGTGTGGTCTCCTTGCTTCTCTATCTCTTTCTCTGTAAATGAGGACTAAGGTGGCAGTGTCTTTGTCAAACAGAGCAAAGAGGAAATGGAGAAGAGGGGAAGGAAGGAGAGAAGGAGAGGGGACAAGTTTAGGTGGTTCCAGTTGTGAATTACCAGGCTGTGTGACTGTGGGCACATTTCTGAGCTTCAGTTTTACCATCTGTGAGATGGGCCTGTTACTTTAGAGAATCCCTGAGGTCTTTCAGAGCTCTGTTATGCTGTCATAGCTCTACCAACATCCTGGCCCCCACTGGCTGTATTCTACGTTTAGTAGAAGAGCCTCCAGGTGGAATTATTTGTGCCTTTCACCCGCATCGTAGGACTCATAATTGTTTCCGAAATCAGCATCCATGCTGTTAAAAATGTACTTTTTCTTATTTTTCAGGTTTGCATCAGGAACTCTTTTTTGGGTTCAGATATTTTTTCCCCCACTGAATGAAATATGTCATGATTCCAAGGTGCTGCCTGTGGTTTTGATGTCCCTCTGGGTGTGGAGGAGCAGGTGGAGGTCTGACCCCCTGGGGCTGCTTTCGGGAGCCCGGCATTCGCACCGTGGTGTCTGATGTAGTTTTTTAGATTTTTTCCACCATTCCCACTTACTAATAGAGAATTATCTTCAGTCAAATATGAAATAATAACAGGCCAACTATTGCCTCGGCCAAGTGGCATAATACACACCTCATTCCCACTCCAGATGGTTGTCAATAAAAAGTGACATTTAAAAATGCTGACTAAATTCAAGACTGTGAAATGATTTCTTCCATAATTTAAAATCATTTTTGGGGAGATGTGCAAGTCTGTTTTGTTATAATGCCTTATAAGCATATTAATCTCACAGCTAGAATTTCTGCAATTATATGTTTTCCTAAAAGCTTTTCCAAGAGAAACCTAACAGCTTCCACTGAAACAAATGAAAACCCCTCTGACTCAGGGGAACTCAAAAAAATGGGGCTATTTTCTCGAAGACTTGACAGCTTTGCACTTATCACCCATCTTCCCTGGCTTTTCAGTGCTGGCCTCAAGGTGAAATCTTCATGAACGGGTGGGACTCCTGGTAGGTCCTTGGGAGGGAGGGAGAAATGCCTCTGTGATGACACTAATAAACACACCATTTCAAAGTGCCTCCTTCCTCCCACAGAAACCTGAGTCTCGATATCTCAGATGAACTAGGAGCCTTCCTTGAGTAAAGACACCTTGAACTTTCTCCTAAAAGAAAGAGACACAGGTTCCCAAGGGGAGGCAGTTGAGAGAGCAGCGCATGGGGAGTTTGTGCACATACACACACATGCTCTCATAAGCAGATTTTTCTTGGTGCTAGCTGTGTGACCTTGAGCAAATTACATAACCTCTCTGACACTCCATTTCCCAACTTTAAGATGAGAATGTTAATAGTACCTACAGCATAGGGCCAATCAGAGGACTAAATAGAAAGATGCACATAAAGCTAGCACATGATGAGCACTTCATAAACATTAGCTTTTGTTTGCTATCATTTTGTTAAGTCCCCTACCCCCCACACACATCAGACGGAAAGATAGAAACTCCTTGAGCACTGCTGTTTTCTCTCCAGCTGGAGTGTTTCCATGAGTGGGCCCTGGTACACACCTCCCCTGGTGACCTAGTCTGTTATTGCCCCACCTGCCAGAACCGTCAGGGATGGCCCCTGGTTTCTAGCTCCTGGTCGTATGTTGGGTTTGGTGCAAGGATGCTCTGCAGCCTCTGTTGGGAGACGGGCCCTCTCTTTGCACTGCCCCGTACCTGTCTGTTGGCTCTGGCTCCAGTAAAGTCGGGACACTAGGGGCGGGCTGGGGAGGGGTTTCTAGTGAGTGCTCTGCTGGGTAACTCCGAAAGTGGTTGTGGAAGGGCCTCCCTGGGAGCAGCGGGAACCACCCTTGATTTGTCTTGAGCTGGGTGTTTTCTTCTCTCTGAGCCACACTTTTCCTCTCTCCTTGCCAGTGGTTCTTTGGACCGTCTGTGTTTGGGTGTTTGCCCATGCAGCATCCAGCTCCTTGGCTGGAGCGTTGCTTACATCTTCTTGAGAGCCCTCTGAAGTTCTGAGTGCTGTGTGTGCTGAGGACCTGCAAGGACCATTTTCACGGCCACGTGCTGACCACCCTGTCCCAGCGCTCTGTAAAACCCTAAAGACGAGTTACACTGAGAGCTCTTCCACTCGATCCCTCGAAGCAGGAGTGATATGTTATAATCCAAGCCTCTTTTTTCTAGGAAATACAGTGTATCTTGCAGGTTTGCAGTTCTGGCTGGGCGGGGTGAACAGGGAGGGATCAGACAGGTGTGGGTGGGGACTCAGCATAGCTTCCTGGCAGACCTCAGTGGTCTCTACCCACCTGTGAATCTTCCTGCACGGAGCTGGTCCGAGCCCTTTCTTGGTGGAGACTCCTGTAGTAGGGAGGGTCTGTCCCTAAGCTATTTGGCCTGGAGACCTGTAGGCTGTGTAGGTACCGTCTCTGGCTGTGGGGACAGGCAACAAGAATCAGTTTGTACGAGGGCTGTACTCAAACACTGTCCTCTTCCGTGCTGTGGCTTCGTGATCACCTGCGCTGGCCAGAGGCCGCAGTGACCACGGCCTTGTGATGCACAGGCTGCCTGCAGACGGGCGAGAAACACCCGTCATCGTGAAGCCCGTGCGTGGAAACCAGGCTTTGGGGACGTGTCTGCTCATTCGCACTGTGGCGGATGAGACCTGCTTCAGGGCAGAAGGCTTTGAGACTGAAAAGTAATTTTGTTGATTTTCAGGAAACGTTCACCACAGTAGTGAGTCCAGAAAAGAAGCTAAACTCTCCCTGAGTTAACAAGCCTAGTGGTTTCTTTATTCTTTATTTTAAAAGGTATTTTTTAATAATCTAAATTGCATCAAAATTTTAAATATAATTTGTGAAGGTTGACTTTAAAGCACTACACAAAGCTTTCCTCTGCTGTTGGTGGGGTCTCTTTTCACACTGCACATGGTCTGGCCTCTGCTAGGCCTGGTCTTTGAGGGTCACCTGCCTCCCTTGGTCAGGATCTGTGGTGGCGCCTCTATAAGGAATAAATATTTTTCCATGATGGGACAAAGTCGCAGTTGTTGTTTTTTTTTTTTTTTTTCCTACTTAAAGAGGCAGTATAGTAATGATGGTTTGATGGTTTTACTAGTATATACTTATGTCCAAACTCACCAATATTTTGGTGAGTAAATATTTAATAATTACATTAAAGATCTATAGCTTTTTGTATGTCAATCACAGCCCAGTAAAGTGGTGAAAAAATAATAAAGAGGCAGTATAGCCCAGCATTGAAGAAGCTGGACTCTGGATATTACCTGCTAGGTCTGTTAGAATTACACTAGTTCATGCTTCCAAAAGTTTGCTGCATGCAGTGACTAGTCCTCGGTATTTATTAGTAATCATGGTTACATTTTACCATCTTTCCTTGATATCCCGTCTTCTGGCATATTTCAAAACTTTTCTAGCATTACTTTCAGCACCCTATGTGGGCTACTGTGACTCAGAAAAATAGAACTTTCAGGAAAAAACAAAAGGCTTGCTAAAATATAAATGTAAGTGCATATCTCTCAGGTGGCATGCATTGTCTCCTAGCCTTTCATCGTATACACTTTAGGATGGTGTCATTTGTGCACAGATGGTCCTCCCCCCTCTGATTCATTCGGCTAAAATCTCTGGCCCTCTTCAGTTCTCCTTAGCTGCCTACAGTGTAAGGTTTGTGGGAAATCCAAATAGCTTGGCGCATGTGGCACTTACTGGGTTGATGTCTCTGCTTTGTCTGTGGACTGCAGGTTATGGAAGGTTGGTGCATTTGGAATCTTCCATGAGGCATTTTTCATACTGCTTGTTCATTTTCAGGAGTAAACAAGTGCTGTAGTATTAGATTTTATTGATCACTTAACTAGGAAGAAATTATGGAAATATTATCCATAAAATTGCCATAAAACCTTGTTAATCTGCCAAATTTTCAAATTAGAGAATCAATTAGATTTGTTGAGTATTTGTTTAGCTGTGGTCTCTGGGTGACTCCTGCTTTATTTACTCTCATAATTCCTCCAAAGGTTTGTTCCTGTCTTCCTGAGAGAAGAATGTGTTCTGCATATCCTATCAGAAGCTACTTGATGGGATTGGGGCAGAGAAATAAATTAAGCAAATATTTCAGATTTGTTACTGTATTTTTGTGAGCCATATAAGTTAATGATCCGGAGCCAGATACATTGCTTACTGCCAGATGCAGTCACGTTAAGTTCCGTTTCTCCTGGGGAAGCTGGGGATGGATTGTTCAGGTTTCTCTGGCCTGTCTCCTGGGGTGATGGGGACCTGCCTTGTGATACTTTATCTTGGGCTGAACACACTTAGTCTCTAGGTGCCAATTATTTCAAAGCCATGAATTATTGTCACAGTGCCACCTTGTTGCAACCCATCAGCTAACAAGGCTTCCTCTCTGAGGTTTGCACATGCTCAGAAATGGCAGGCAGGCCTCACTGAAAGTCCTGCCAGCTGGTGGAATGAGCTCATGTGTTAGTGATACTGGCAGCCACCTACATGGGTGTGACTGGTGGCGGAAGGTGTCCTGGGAAGGCTCTCCAGGCTACCGAAGATTGACTTTACCATTGCCATTCCAGTAGTTCATCTTCCTTCATTTAGACTCTGATGATTCACTTTTCTTTGGGAAATTCTTATAAATATTCGTTTGATAAATGTTTATTGAGCATCTAGTTTATCCTGGGTATGGTACTGGCCTCTGTGAGCAGGCTGGTGTCCAAGAAGGCTTCCCGGAGGAGTGATGTGTGAGCTGAGTCTTGAGGAACATGTAAGAGAGCCAGATATTAATGAAATGACTCTGACTACTCACAGCCCTGAGTAGCAGGTATGCATGTGACTCCCACTTGATGGGGGAGGAACTGAATCTCAGAAAGGGCATGTAATTTGCCCAAGTCCAGAGCCAGTAAGTGAACTTAGAAAGTCTCTCCTCAGAGCCCACGTGCTCAACCACTGTACCTTAACGAAGGACAGACGGGCACAATCCACAGCTTGACCCCATGTTGGAAAAGGAGGAGACGTTTGTGGGGAGTGAGAGGAATGGTGAAATAAACCTGACCTTCAGGGGTGGGTCTGTGAGGAGGGGGGCTTGGAGTGGGGGGAGAGAGAGACTTGATTCCTGTCTTTACGGTGTTTATGATCCCACTTAGAAAGGTAAATCTGTGAAAGCTCTAGTTGATAAGAATAGATCGCTGCAGCCGCATGGATAGCCCAGACATCCGTCTCTGGGGGGTGACAGGAAGCAGTCTGTAGCACTGGCATTGGCACAACGCTGCTCTAGAGGGTCTCAAGCCATCTTTGGAGCTCTCTGTATCCTGCTTCCTAAAGGAATTCCTTGGAAAAGCTCTGGCTCTTTGACCTGGCGTCATGGAAGGATAGTGGAGCAGGATTTTGAGCTTCTGGACCAAGAATCTAAAAACTTCAGTTCTTTTTTTTTTTTTTTTTTTCAGAGCACTGTCTTTAATTTTATTTGGTAAAAAAGGAAATTAAAAATAATCATAGAAACTTCAGTTCTTATCCTGCCTCTATTGCCCCCTTACTGGGTGGCCTTGGGCACCTTGCCCAACATCTCTGGGCCTTGTTTTCTTCATCTAGATGAAAGTAACACTTACCACAAGGTAACTAGATGTTGATGGATATGAAAGTGTTTTCAAGAGTTCTAAGCATAAAAGTGTAAGGCTCTTTGCAGAGTAAGTTCTTAATGTTACGTTTTCTCAGTCCACTGGGAGAAGGCAGATAACTGGCCACTGAGACACCCTATCTGGGGTGGCTGTGAATTGGTCCAGCCACATGGCAAGGCCAGATGAGCCACTTAATACACATGAGATTAATAAATGTGCTACTTTAGGCAACTACTGTAACATTTCTGTGTTCCCCCCGCCGCACGACTGTAAAATGAGGAGACCGAGTGCTACCTTGTAGGGTTGTTACGAAAATGAAATGAGGTGATGTATAAATGGCTCTCCTGAAGCAGAGAGCCTTCTAGGTAGTGGAACCCAGAGGTCTCAGCCGAGGCAGTCCTTGACAAAGCTGCAGAAAGTCGAGGAGTATTATGGGCTGCAAATAAATGTAACTTATGTTGAAGAGTTATGAGTGAGCCTTTCTATTGGTGTTGGCGATGGGGTTTGGGATCCTTCTGGGAGGGAGCTAAGTGAATAACCTTGGTTAACTGTTCCTGTCTAGGCTTTTCTCAGGGGACAGGTGCACACCCAGGATAGAATCCCACCCAGGATCACAGCAAGCTTTGGATCGTGCCCCTGGGCTTGCCTCACCTCTCAGGAATACGGCTCCAGGGCCGTGCGGGAGCGGGCTGGTGTCTCTTCCGAGCTGCATTGCAGGAACATTATTTCTGCTCCATCAACCGCCTCACCTCACCGCAGCCCTGCCTTCTCCTTTTTTCCAGCACGCACAATGTAGCAGCTGCCCGCAGTTTGGCTGGTAGATGGATGATTATTTTAGTTATTAAACACAGTCAGTTGGGAATGAGTCACCAGGTATCGAGTGCTGTATTTGGTGCAGACAAGACGTGGGGAAGATGCACAGGTCCGGGTAAAGTGTCCTCCCGTTTCCACTTTGCTCACTGACTGAGACCAGCTCATCCCAGACCAGTGAAAATGTGTTCTGTTTGTCAAGACTGCATTTTCATTCTCGTCTGAAGAGAAATGTGGTTTTAATTCCAAAGATCAGACGGGATGGCTTGTGTTCATATGGCTGATAAATCATTTTAAAGAAAATTACTTTGGCATGCCTGACATTTGTATGAATTGCTGATGAATTAAAGGAATGGCTCCAGATCACGTCAGAAATATTTTACCATTACAAAACATTGTGGTCTGCGGAAAACACAATCCAATAAATCTATAAAGCTGTCTGACCATCCTTCCAAGCTGCAGAAATGCAGCGTTCTGGGACTGTGTCATTGGCATACGCATGCCCCATGGTGGGCAGTCTACAGGGAGAGGAGACCCTCGGATAGGAACAGGGAGGTCCGTGCATTCACCGCCATTCACCACTGGACAGAAGTCATTTCATCTCACTGGGCCTTGGCTTTGCTGGGTTATTGACTTCGCTGGAGCGTCTGATAGAAGCTTCACCCTCTCCCTGGAAAGCATGCACACTTCCCCAAAGTATTTTTCACGTGGTTCCAAAGGTTGGTGCTCCCCTCGCAGCTCATCCATGTGGTGGCAGCAACACTGTAGAAAGAGTCAAGATTTAAGTTCTGATTCTAGCCTTGTGATCCTAGGCAATTCACTATGCCTCAGTTTCTTCAAATGTGCAATGATGTCAATAATTTTAGGACTTTCTGCCTCTCAGAATTATGAGATTCAGATATGCTCATGTATTAAATTTTAAAAATTGATAATAACTGCTATGGGATTGTGTAGCGTACAGAGGGGTTAAATGATAAAACTCCTGTTATTGAGAGTTGACATTCGACTGCTGGAGACGATCTTTGCCAATAAAAAAGTATATAAAAATGACAGTGCACACCAAGAGTTCAGAGAAGGGGCCGGGCGCGGTGGCTCACGCCTGTAATCCTAGCTCTCTGGGAGGCCGAGGTGGGCGGATCATTCTGAGCTCGGGAGTTCGAGACCAGCCTGAGCAAGAGCGAGACCTCATCTCTACCAAAAATAGAAAGAAATTA
>CAUYSK010031073.1:0-24008 GCA_963575035.1 Avahi laniger
TCTACCCAAACGAGCAAAAGACATTCTACAATAAATTCATCTGCACCCGAATGTTTATGACAGCACAATTCACTATCACAAGGATGTGGAAACAACCCAACTGCCCGGCAATTCAAGAGCCGATTATTAAAATGTAGTATACGTACAACGGTATATCACTCAATCATAAGAAACAACGGTGACATAGCACCTCTTATATACTCCTGGAAAGGGCTGAATGCGTTAGTTTTAATGTATGACTCCCAGAAGGAAAAACTAGAAGAATGAAGTGAGAAAAAAGTTACTGGTCCTTTAAATCTCCTAGACGTTCTTTCAGACAGAGTGGGGTGAATTTGCAACAGTAGCTTCCTGTCTCTTTGTCTGCTGCTTAGAAGCAGCAATCTGCAATCAGAACATAGAGGGTCCTATTTTCCTCCCCGGTTCTCTCAACTATGTGAATGGTTGTCTGAGGTGGGGGTAGGGTATGGGGAATATGTAGCTTCTGTGCAACTAAGGGCTACACGGACCAAAACTAGCTGCACTTTATGCCCAAGCAATTCCGCATAAGTTGCAAGCCTTCAATAGATTCCAGAGTTGCAAAATAATTACATCAGACAGACATCTCCAGTAGAATTGTTGTCTACATGCAGACAAGTATTCTGGGTACTTCCTACTTTTCAATGCCCCGGAATCCTTTACCCAATTATCTCTGTTTGAATCTTCTCACTTGTCAGAAATTTGACTCTTCCTGTTACACTACAGTTGTTTCTTAGCATGGTATCATCTTTTTGAGATGATTAAGATATATTAAGAGAATTTCATTCTGCAGAGTTAATTTTCCATATTCATTTTAAAAATTCACTTATTCACAATGCTGGAGAGACTGCTACACTGTTTGAAGTATTGAAGATAAACATATTAAAGTAGAGTGACAATCACTGACAGATCACGATGAAGTTGCCAGCTAGAAAGTTAAAAGCCAAGATTAATAGACACTGAGAAAGATAGTTATAACCAGTTTTAGATACATTCGAAAAAAGAAGAGACCAAAATCAAAGAGTTGAGAACAATGTTTTTGCTCTTGCTGTTGAAAATGCTATCATCTTCACACAAACATTCAATTAACAGCATGCTGACAGCAGTTGAGGGGTATCTAAGCCTGAAAATAGAAACTGGAATTGTATGTGGTTAACAAGTCCTTCAGAGTTTTAAAATAATATTTCAAAGATAATATAGCTAACAGAAAAATTAAAAATGCAAACAGAGCTCACTCTCTTAAATTGAAATATTTTCAAATAATTTTTTCTTGGGGCTTTTTAAAAATTATATTTTATATCAGTTTTGAATGAGAATTAGCATGATTACCACCCAAAGTCTATAGTTTACATTAAGGTTCACTTTGGTGTTGAACATTCTATAGATTTGGATGAATATATGATGACATGTGTTCACCATTATAGTATCATACAGATTATTTTCACTGTCTTATAAGTCCTCTGTGCTCTGCTATTATTTCATCTCTCCTCCCAATGCCTTGTACCACTGATCCTTTTACTTTCTCCACAGTGTTGCTTTTTCCACATCTCATATATTTGGAATCATTAGTATGTAGCCTTTTTAAATTGGCTTCTTTCACTTAGTATCGTGTATTTACGTTTCCTTTTTTGTCTTTTCATGGCTTCATAGCTCTTTTTTGTTTAGCACTAAATAACATTCCATTTTCTAGATGTACTGCATTTTATTTACGTATTTGACTTCCGACAGACATCTTGGTTGCTTCTAAGTTTTGTCAATTTTGAATAAAGCTGCTATAAACATCTGTGTGCAGGTTTTGGGGGTTATGTATGCTTTGCACTCCTTTGGGTAAATACCAAGGAGTGTGATTGCTGAATCTTATGGTAAGAATTTGTTTAGTTTTGTAATAAACTACCAAACTGTCTTCTTATAAAGTGCCTGTATCATTTTGTGTTTTCACCAGCAATGAATGAGAGTTGCTGTTGCTCTACATCCTTACCAGTGTTTGAAGTTTTTGGTGTTCTGGATTTTGGCCATTTTAACAGATGTGCAGTGGTATCCTATTGTTTTCCTTGGGATTTTTTTTTTTGCACTTTAATTTTCATTTCATATATGAAAAATAATTTTAAAAACTTATTTTAAAGAAAAAGAAGATATTAAATATTTCATGACAAATGACAAATTTAATTAACAGTTATTTGCCTTGAAGCCTATAAAACAATATTTAGTAGCTAAAATTATAGAATTTGGATCAATGTTGAATTATACTTTTCAGATACCTTAATAGTCTTTTTCACATATAAAGAAAAATAAAAAGATAATTTATTTTAAAGAAAAAGATGGGACATGAAATTTTAAACAAGAATCCTTTTTTGTACCATATATGTAACATTACTATTCAATTAGAATTTTTCTATACATTTTCTTAGTGAATCATCTGAACTACAAGAAGCATGAGTTTTAGAAACTGATAGAACTGTGATAAAATCTTGCTTCTAGCACTTATTATATGTATGGCATTGGGCAATTACTTAAATTCTAATCTTTTGTCCCCTTTATGGTAAATAAGAGAAAATAATATCTACCATTCAAGGTTTCCAAAAGGATGAAAAGAGATAATCTATGCAAAGCCTGTAGGTCAGCCTATGAGAAGGCCTCAGAAAATGCTAGATGAGATAGAATACACATACTGAATGGTTTGAACTAAATATTGATCTAGATAATTTATAGAAATTAACTCCATCATCACAATAATCTAGAGCTTCTGACTCTTCAGACTCTTCACTGCTTTTAAGTTAAGTAAGAAAACCATGAACTCTTGCACATTACCAAGAATGTTCACATATTTCAATCATCTACTGGATAATCATTTAATTAGCACTTAAGAAAGAAGAAGTTACAGGTTCTGAAGCCAGTTTGCCTCAGTTTGTTCACATTCTGGAAATGCCACGTATTTAATGAAAAAACTTACACAATTTATTTAACCTATTCTTATCTCATAAGTGGAATGTAACGGAACTGTAAATTAATGCAGTAGCAGTTCCTGGGACATTTTAGGAACTCAATAAATGGCACTTAGTGCAGTAATTATTATTGCTAGTAGATGCTGGGATATGAGTCTCATAATATGATACCAGCACATCAACATAAGGCTAATCAATCTGGTAGGATATGATATTTATATCGGCAATAATAGCACTGGTTGTTATGGAAAAGAATGTAGGAAATATACGAGAGATACAGGTAAGATAATGGGACGTTCTACTGAAGGGGCCTGCATTAGGAGTTAAGGTATCAGGAATATTTCAGGGGGACAGTAGCTAGAAATAAGGTCTCATAATATACTGGAAACAGAGAAAGGATGAATGGGTTAAAACATGAAAAGTCAAAAGGCTTTATAAAGCCTGAGGTTACTGGAGAATTTCCCATAATTGGAAATAGCAAAATGCAATGTATATTTGGTAAGAGTTGAAGCTATAGACACAAGAAAGAGCTAGAATATGGGATACCCTATAGGGTACACTGAAAATTATATTCTTATAGGCAGATATATCATTAAAGTGTTTTTAAGTAGGAGAAATATATAATCAATATGTTTTCAAAACTTTCAATTTTCAGTACAGAAGAAATATTTATAGAAGAGTGAATGAAAGAAGATTGAAAATAGAAGCAGGAAAAAAGCTTGACTGAGTAATAACTAAAGGAATTTCCCAGTGAAAATGGTAGTAGAAGGGATGGGAAATATTTAAAAAATGGTGCAGAAGTAAAATTGAAGGTACTTGATTGGCAACTGATATTTGTGTTATAGTAAAGAGAATTTTTCTAAGATGGGTCAAAAGTTTATTTTTCTTTCTTTTTTCTCTTCTTTATTGAGACATAATTGACAAATAAAGATTGCATATATTAGGGTGTACAACATGGTGTTTTGATATACTGATAGTCTGTAAAATGATTACCTCAACCAAGCTAATTAACATATCTGTCCCCTCACATAGCTGTCATTATTGTGTGTGTGTGTGTACACACGCGTGTGGTACAAACACTGAGATATATTCTCTTAGAAAATTGCTAACATATAATAAATTAGTAATTGCTATAGTCACCATGCTGCATATTAGATCTTTAGTACGTATTCACTTTATAACTGAATATTTGTATGCTTTGACCAATCTCTCCCCTTTTCCTACACCCGCCAGATCCTGGTAACCATCATCGTACTGTCTAAGTTTGAACTTTTTTTTTTTTTTTTTAGATTCTAAATATAAGTGAGATTATACAGTATTTGCCTTTCTGTATCTGGCTTGTTTCACTTAGCATATCTCTCGGTTTCATCCTTGTTGTTGCAAATGACAAGATTTTGTTCCTTTTTATGGCTTAATGATATTTGTTTTTATATATATAATGTATACATAAAATGGATAATGATATATACAATATTTTCCTTATTCATTCATCTATTGACCCTTATGTTGTTTCCTATCTTGATTCTTGTGCATAATGCCCCAAAGAAAATGGGGGTGAAAATATCTCTTTAATATAGTTATTTTGTTTACTTTGGATATATACTCAAAAGTAGAATTTTTGGATCATTAATAGTTCCCTTTAATTTTTGGAAGAACCCCTCTACTCTTTCCATAAGGGCTGTGCCAGTTTACATTCCCACCAACAGGGTACACAAGTTCCATTTTCTCCACATTCTTGCCAATACTTGTTATATTTTTAACTTTTTGATAATAACCATCCTAATCGGTGTAATGTATTTTAGATTTATATTTCCCTGATGATTCATAACACTGAAAATCCTTTCATATACCTGTTGGCCATTTATATGTCTTCTTTGAGAAATATCTACTCAGGGCTTTATACCATTTTTTATCATTTTTTTATTTATTTATTGCTACTGTATTGATTGAATTCCTTATATATTTTCGATATTAACCTCTTAATATACACATGGTTTACAAATATTTTCACTCATGTTGTAAGTTGAAAAGCATTTTGTCAATTATTTCCTTTGATATGTACAAATTTTTTAGTTTGATATTGTTCCACTCATTTATTTAGGTTTTATTTTCTGTGCTTTTGCTGTCAAATTGAAAAACTCATTGCCAAAACAATGTCAAGGAACTGTTCCCCTAGGTTGTCTTCCAAGAGTTTTAGAATTTAACACCCTAAGTCTTTAATGTATTTCAAATTGGTGTTTTTGTATAGTGTAAGAAGTCCAATTTCATTATTTTCATGCGGATAAAAAGGTTTCCCAACAACATTTGTTGAAGATAATTTCCTTTTCCCATTGTGTATTCTTGACACGTTTGTTAAAAATTAATTGACTCTATATGTGTGGGTTTATTTCTGAGATTTCTATTCTGTTCCATTGGTCTCTGTGTCTGTTTTGATGATAGTACTATACTGTTTTGGTTATTATGGCTTTGTAATATAATTTGAAGTAGTAAGTGTGATGCCTCTAGCTTTGTTGTTCTTGCTTAATATTGATTTGGCTGTTTGGGGCCCTTTGTCATTCCATACAAATTTTAAAATATATTTTCCAATTTTTGTAAAAAATGGCATGACATTGAAATTTTGATAGAGATTGTATTGAATCACTAGATGTATGTATGAGCATTTCAACAATATTAAATCTATCAAACCATGAACTCAGGATATCTTTGCATTTATTTGTACCTTCTTCAATTACTTTCCTCAATGTATTTATAGTTTCTACTGTATAGATCTTTCACCTCTTGGCTAAATTTATCCCTAAGGGTTTTAATCTTTTTCATGCTATTATAATTGGGACTGTTTCCCCAACTGTTTTTTCTGATAGTTCATTGTTAGTGTATAGAAACACAGCTGATTTGTGTATGTTGATTTTTTTGCATTGCAATTTCACTGAATTCATTCATAAGTTTTAACAATCTTTTTTGGAGTGTTTATGATTTTGTTTATGTGAGATCATGTCATCTATAAACAAAGAGACTTTTACTTTTTCCTTTCTAATTTGAATGCCTTTTGTATTATTTATTTATTACATAATTATTCCTAGAATTTCAAGTACTATGTTGACTGAAAGTGGTGAGAATGAGCATTCTTGTCTTCCTCCTGATCTTAGAGAAAAACTTCCAATTTTTTACACTGAGTGATGTCAGCTGTGAGCTTGTCATCTACAGCTTTTATTATGTTGAAGTTCATTTATTCTATACTGAGTATGCTGAGAGTTTTTTTATCATGAAAGGATGTTGAATTTTTTCAAATGTTTCTTCTGTTTCTATTGAGATGATCATAAGATTTTCATCTTTTATTTTGTTAATGTGGATCAGGTTTAGTGATTTGTGCCTACTGAACCATTATTATGTCTTAGGGATAAATCCCATTTGATCATTGTGTATAACATTTAAACATGCTGTTGAATTCAATTTTCTAGTTTTGCTGAGGATTTTGCATTTAAGTTCATCAAGAATATTGGCCTGTAATCTTCTTTTCTTGTATTGTTTTGTCTGGATTTAGTATTAGGATAATACTATCCTCATAAAATGAGTTTGGAAGTGTTCCCTGTGTTTTAATTTTTTGGAGGTGTTTGAGAAGGATTAGTATTTATCTTCTTTGAATGTTTGCTAGAATTCACCAGTGAAGCTGTCTGTTCTTGGGTTTTTCATTGTTGGGATATTTTTGATTACCTACACAATCTCTTCATTCTTTATTGGTCTAGTGTTGATGGGTGAAAGCAGGTTGTATTACACACTACCTACGTGATTTAAGAGGAGCATATTAGAGGATGAAAACTTCTGTGTCCTGTATTTACAGATGTGGAGGTGACTAGTTACAATTGACCATATGCCTATAGCTGAGGGTAACAGCCTGACCTGTAAACACAATTTTGTGAGTCTTCTTCAAATACAAAAGCCATTAAAGACGATGCTATCTTCCTGGGTAAATATGAGTAGAGAAGGAAGAGGATTTACAGTCATTATGTGGTGCTGTGATAGTGTTAAAATGCTACTGAACTTTCAATTCAAACTAAAATTTCTCAATAAAATATTACCTGTCTGGAATTTTTAGATTATACATTTCTTAAATCTACTGGCCTATGTAATTTTAATTCTTTCAAAAAATAAATGAGATACATTTCTTTTTTAAAATGTAATTTCACTGACATCTAATATTTTTTGAATTTGAACTTTACACAGAAACCTTTTTTATATTGTCTGTATAACGCTGCTTGAACATGGGATAAATTTTCCAATGTAGTTTCCAAGCATATTTTTAAACACTTAGATGTATCTGGAAAGCACATGTGACACAACTGTCTCAATAACTTTGATTTGGACACTAAAGAGAAAGTCAATTATTGGAATTTAAAAATGCACTGAAAAATTTTGAAAGGTTAAGGTAATCTTGAAATAAGATCAAGAGAAAAGTGATGAATAGCAGACTGTTTTCTTTCCTTTTTATACTGGAATAAATAAAAGATTTTGAGGTCATGTCCCTTTTTCTTGTCTAGAGCATTTCAAGAACACTTTTCATGATTTAGTCATATTTTTCTTGCATTCATGTTTACAATTGCTGGGGAATTGAAAATCTTTACATATATACCAGTCAAGATTTCCAGATCCTGAAGGTTCATCTGTTCTAAGCTACAAAAAACCACATAATGCAGAAATTGTTTCTAAAATCAACCAAGTATTTAAGATTGCCATAAATATTCCATTAATGCAATGATTTGTCTTTATCACCTACCATTTGTTAAGTATCTGCTGTTCATCAGGTACCGTATCATGTGTGTACAATTCTTACAACAGTTTTATCACATTTGTTTTCTACATACATACTTCAAATATAAAGTGAAAGAAATGAAACTAAATTGCTTAGGGTTCCCATTAACTAAGAGCAAGACCAAAATACAAGCCTTTTGCAAAAGTCCAGATTATTTCCATTATGCCATGTATCTAATTCAAATGTAACTTTTCTAAAATAAACGTGATCCTTCTCTGTAGTATAAATAAATACACTAGTATCCATGCAAATATTACCAACCAGAAACCTGAGATATATTGACACCTACTTTTCTCTGTACTCTCAAGTCTCCTTTATGGGCAAATCTTGATATTTTACTTTCTTAGCCACTCTAGAACTGGTCCTCTCCTTTTCATATCTACTGTTTTGGGTCTAGATCATAGTCATTATGTCTTGCTTAATATATTACTAAAATCTTATAATGGCTTTTTCTCCTTCCAAGGGACACTACTCAATCCTTCACACTTATGTTAAAATACATTTATAAAAAACAAATACCACTTCATTGCTTTAAACCATGTCCCTGAATAAGCTGTCCCTTATTTCATTGAGGTTAAAATCTGAATACGTTAACACATTATTCAAATTTCTCCATTTATGGTCTCAGTATATCACTCTAGCCCATGTCTTGACCCTTAAACTTACATGATATAGTCTCAGAGAAAACTTAGTTCAAAATATAATTTCATAATATAGTTTTGAAGTCTTTTTTCATGCTGGTTCATCCACCCAGAGTGTAATTTTCCACCCTTCTCACTGGCACGACCTACTTGAATTTCAGTATTCAGCTCAAGTTTTCTATTCTTTATGAAAATGTATTTGCTTCATCTTTGGCCTCAAGAGGAAGTGATCATTCACTCTTACTTGCCTTCTAAATTTCTATGATTTTTATTGAATGATTATTTAGTATCTGTCCAGGCAAAAACAATTGCATATTTCTTGAAAACATGAAATTTTTTTCCTGCACACATATCATAATCTTCTGATATAGTAGCAATTAATTAAATGTTCTTGGGCAAATGAATGTAGATGTCTTCATTCCTGGTCAACTTTCATTTCATTATTCTACCTGCAGTAAATGTTATTAGCTTTATCTCTGTTTCTTGGGAAAATTTGTACATATGATCTTTATTGCAAAATTATCATTAGGTGCTTAGGGGAACATAAAGATGAATGTTATCTTGGATCCTTTCTTGAAGAAACTTGAGATAAAATTAGTATACAGAAATGCCTGTAAAACCACAAAACATAGCTTGTATATATAGTAGATGAATAAAACTATTATCAGTAGTAGAAATGATAAATTTAGATTATATGGTAGGACACAGATAGAAGTTGTATTCATCAGGGTTCTCCAGAGAAATGGAGCCAGTAGGATCTATATAGAACTATAAAAGGAGATTAATAAGAGAATTGGCTCACAGGATTAGAAAGGTCAAGAAATTTCATGAGAAGGCATCTGCAAGGTTGAGAACCAGGAAAGCCAGTGATGTGATTAAACTGAGTCTGAAGGATGGACCAGGGATGCTGATTGTATGATTCTCAGTTAAAGGCCAAAGACAGGAGAACCAGGTGACTTCTGGTATACGTATTGACGCTCAAAGGATAACCCGAGTCCAGAGAACCAAGAGCTTTAATGTCTGAGGGTTGTAGAAGATGGATGTCCCAGCTCCATAAGAGAGAAAGAAAGAATTTATGCTTTCTCTTTCTTTTTGTGCTATGTGGGTGGGCCCTCAATGGATTGAATGATTTTCACCCACAGAAGTGTGGGCAGAGCATCTTGACTCAGTCTACTAATTAAAATGCTAGTCTCTTCCAGAAACATACTCACAGACACAACCATAAATAATGTTTTACCAGCCATCTGGGTATCCTTTAACCCAGTCAAGTTGACACGTAATATTAATCATCCCAGAGGTGAAGGTAGATATGTTGAAGATGTTACTATGTACGTTGTGTTGAAAAACAAATAAGCCAGTTGGAAACATAAGGAGAAAAATGCTGATCTAAGGACAAAGAAAAAAATCAGAACCAGGTAACAAAGGTTTACAAGAAGCAATGGAAAAATATTTAGTACGACTGGGTGGGAATCCAATGCAGTGAAGTGGGAGATACGTTTAACAAGTCTCTAAGGCTAATTCCTAGAAAATCTTGCATTGTAGGCTGAGGAGTTTGGATTTAATTTTGAACATATTATAAGCCATCAATGGTATTGGAACAAAAAGTGAGTGAAATTACCATACTTATGTTTTGGAATTAGACAATCTGATAGCAGTGAGTAGAGAAAAGTGGAGAGAAGAGAATAAGGAAGTTTGACAATTCATTAGGAAATTATTGCAGTAGATGAGTCAAGGATTATTAAGACATAAGTGACATATCAGTAATGCGAACAAAATAAATAGGGCAATTGCAGAAAATTGTTTTAATTTAATTGATACGTTTTGAATAATATTGACTATAAAAAGTGAGAATGAAGATACAATCAATTTAAGCTTGACTAATAATTAATAATTGATTGCCTATAACCTAGGCAGAATATTAGCTACAGATGAATAGATAGATAGGTAGATAACTGTACTTGTCTAACAGGGTATAAAAAGTTAAGATTGAGATAGAACAATAAACAGATTTTAGTATTTTGGGTTATAGTTTCAATAGAACGCTCATGTCAAACAGAAAATTAAAGCATGTGGTCATTGATAATCAATTTAAAATTTGAAAATTTAACAGTACATCTTGTAATTACAGGATTTTGATAGGCAGCTCTAGCTTCTGACTTTAATTAAGCAGAGATTATAGAAGACATTGTATTTGAAGCTCTACCATGGAAAATAAGATCAGTGGCAGTTAAGATTCATAATATATGTTCCACATAAAATTTATTGCATATTTTAAGGCAAAATGTATTAAAATATGAACGAAAATATTCATAAGAAACCTGAAACCCTTTGCCTAAGAATGCCAATATTACCAACTTAATAAATACTAAACTAGAAGAAGTTTCAGGAAGCTGAAATACATGGAATGAAGAGTTAAGGCCTTTCCACAAACTTTCTTCACAAAGGATGACAAGTTTTGAGCCTTTGTATTCTGTTTCCATGAAAAATCCACGAACCACTATACTTGTCACAGACGTGTTTATTCTCAGCCCATCTGTTTCTGATAGCTGAGTAATTTCTTCTCCCCATTCAACCATCACACACACATGCACTCCTTACATTACTGTCTTGGTTCCCTTTTTTTGTTATCAAAGTGTTTGTAACATGTACTATTCCTGCAATGAACCAGACTGACATACTGACCCATTTGCTAATGGTAAACAAAATTTTCTATGTGTTTGCCTGTTTTCTGGTGGTCTTACTTTATGGACTCCTATCATGGAAAGTGTTGCTATTGTGAACTGAAAGACAAAAAGACGTATTCACTTCTCGGTCACTTAGAAGGTAATTAGACTACCCACATATAAGTAACCTGCAAATAGCTGAAATTCCATGTGAAATTCAATATTTTTTGACATATTCATCGACATAGTTTTCTTACAGGTTAATCAAGACAAGTAATGCTATAGCTCTCTATCCAGTGAACTCAAATGTATTCATTATTTCAATGAGAAAGTAACATAGGCTAGAACGAAAATACTGCGTTTATATTTTGAATTTTATCATGGGTCTTATGTCTATTACACAAGCATTTAGAATTCAAAGCTTCTTTGATTTTTCAAAGCTAAACTCTAGGGATAGAAAAAAAAAGTTGCACAGTTTTAAAAATTTGACATTGCCACATCTAGAGTAATTTAATGCTGAATTAAGGTCACAGAATACTTATAGCCACACAGTGAGTAGGGAGATTTTGAATGGTGTGTATAGTTACAGTTTTTATGTATTGTAAGTTGGAGGTGGGGTAGGGTACTCCATGGACTGAAGGGGAGAAGTTTGAGAGAGAGAGAATGAGTGACTAGATGTTAAACCCTTCAGTACCTTGGTTTGAGGTGCGAGGAAGTAGGAAACTACAGAAAAAAATTACAATAGCAGAGCAGACTGGAAATTTTTGCCCCATATCATTTCTTCACCTTTCAGTGGACACTGGAAAGAAAATTGAGTGTGTGTGTGTAAATATGGAGCAAATACAATGCATTAGGAATTGTGGTATATGGTAACTTTGAGTTAAGAGGTCTCAAAGTAATATTTGATCTTTTCAAGCCATTGAAACAGAAATGCTTCTACTCTCATTTATATCATAAAATTTTAAAGCTAATTCAGTTGAGTGAACATCAAGGAATAAAACATCAAAATAGTTCTGAGAAAATTTGTTCTTTCAAAACATAAATCCTTGATATATTTTGCTGTTTAAGTCACATCATAAACGACAAGCCCCGAATAAACTGATTTTAGGATTAGAATCATGAGAATGCTGCAGCATCTCTCTGGTACAAAAGCCAGTCAATATTATCTTTGCTTTTGTTAGATTCTATGGAAATTCTCAGTTTTTATGCTCTGTAATGTACATAAGACCACTCCAGCACTGAGACTGTTTCCAAAGGCAGGTCTCCCTTACCCAACATGTTCAACAAATTCTATTTTGCTTTAATTTATTTCATTATCTTGAAGTTTCTTTTATTGAAGTGATTACTGACTCTCTTACCCAAATTCAGTGGCACATTTCTGTAGACTGGCTACTACTTTTAAATCTGTCTGTCATAGTTACTATATAGTAACACAATATTGCTATATTATGATTATATATTGCATGTTTGACCTTTCCTTTAACCTGAAATATAAGGCAATTGTGTGTATGGCTGTGAATCTCTACCTAACATATTTCTAGACATATCTAGAAATATCTAACATATTTCTAGACATATTAATTTATTAGACATATCTAATAAATTAATATTTGCTGAAATAATCATGTCCTTATAAGGAAACATAGTAAGGTGATAAAAGAAAACCAACAACATTGAGGAGTGCCTAAATTTAGGGAAAAGACCTGAAAGTAAAATCAAGGAAGACAAAATTAGTGGGATTTTTAGGTAAGTGGAGGAATAAGACAAGAGTATAATGTCATGAAAGCCTGGAAGAGAGACAGTGATGAAACACAAGTGTTCAACTATGCCAACACGTCTCCGGAGAAGTCAAACAGGACTAGGAACACCTGATTCAGAAAACGGTTTTGTTGGAGCTAATTTTGAAAGAGTATTTCTTGTAGAGTTGTTTGGCAAAAATAGAAACAGCACTGAGGGAAGAGTAGTGCTGCAAGTGTGGAGTATGTCTAGAACACATACTGGTAGAAATGTGTTAGAGAAAAAAAGGAGATAAAGAAGCATAAAGGAATTATTATTTTTTTTTTACAGAAAATCTTGAAAGAATTTTTTTTAAATAAAGGGAACACTAGTAGAGAAGCTACTAGAATACAGTTTAATTCAGGAAAGCAATTTCCTGAGCAAAAAGACTGAATTTCTCAGCCTTCTTTGTTGTAAGTATGGCCAAGTGACTGAGTTCTGGCCAATGTTGGAAAAGAGCAAAAGGGGACTTCACGGGTTTCTCCTTGAAAGGGCAGGGTCCTTTCTGACTCCTTCATGCTGTAAATGGAGCTTTTGCTATAGAGAAAAAAGGCAAAGACGATCACAGGTCAGACAACAAGCAGTCCCTGCAAAAGCTAGATCTTTGCTATTCACATATCCACATATAACCTTTTTCCATTCAAGAGAGCCTATTTATAATATAAGTTGAACCAAGGGAATATGTCCCACAAATCCCCCTCAGATCAAATTCAGCTAGGCAGTCCCAGAGCCATCAGAAGTGGATATGGGATATGGTTCATCCAGAGATCAGAGGCTAATGAATTCAAAATTATGTATCTGTCCTTATATACCTGATATTTAAAATTAGAAAAGGAAATTGATAATCATAATAAGAATTTTTATTTAAAAACAAAGAATTGGACAATTTTAGTTTTCAGTGGTTCTAGCAATGATAAGATTCTGCTGGGCAGGAGTTTGGTAATAGGGTGAGGTACTTAGTTAATCTGTCTAGTAGTTGCTAATTAAGCTCTTTGAAAAAAACTTCCTATTTTTTATTCTTTTGTTTTTAAATTTATCTTCCTTGAAGTTGTCATTTTGACTCACTCTTGCCTTCTGTGGTCACATATGACATAGATTTTGGGAATACATGCTTCTTGGAGCAACAGCTATGGGAAGACTAGAAATTTCTTTGTGAGTTGTCCAAACGCCATCTAAAAGTCTTCTGGTAATCTTGTTACCTCAAAAGGACAATTGAGTTCCTGTCTATTAGTTTCAAATCAATTCCATGTGAAACTGCAGCCAAAGACTTCAAGCTTCAATCCTCTTGTCTTTTAGATGCTGTCTCAGTGCCCTGCTCACTTCCTCTATTTTAAATGAATGGCAGCTCTCTTAAGGCCTGCGAGGGAAGGCTACACGCTTAATCAGATTTAATCTGAATACTAGATCCCATTGATTTCCGTAACATTTAATATAAAGCAAGCAAAAACCTAAAAGCAAAATAAAACTGTAATCACAGCCTTAATTTCTATTTAAGCATAGTTCTGCAGCCACTATTTATTATTGTTTCCATAATTTGGAGTATACCTGCAATTGGTTTTTAAGCACCAGAATAATCCAAATCATGTAATTTTGGGAAACTTCAGTTGCAGGACTCAGTATTTCTTTAACTGTATACTTTTCCATCTCTGTTTAATTAAAGAATACCTCAGGTGTCTTTGAAATATCACTTTCTTTGGAATATTTTTGAAAGCTACAGAAAACAGCCTAAACATACCAATATTATGAGTTTTTTCTTCCATTGCCTTAACAGTCTGGACACAAGATCTGCCTCCAATTTACAGCAGGAAACAATTTGATCACCTATTTGGACACTGAATATTGTGTCTCGAACACTTTTTAGACATCAGTACCCGAGTTGTTACCCTCACTGTTTACCTCCACCAAGCCAATACATTCATTTTTATTTCTTTTGCTTTTTATTATTTACTTACTTTCTTATTTTTAGATTTCAACTTTAATATGCATGCATATCATCTTCATATTCTGTTACAATGAAGGTTCTAAACCAGAAAATCTGGTATAGAGTCTGAGATTTAACATTTTAATAAGTTCTCAGTCGATATCAGCACTGCTAGTCCAGGACCACACTTTAATTAGCAAGATTAGTGTACCACACTACTTCTATCTATTAATTACTGTCTTTATCAGTGTTCTCAATTAAAAACAGCCAAATTTGCTCTGGCTACTTTAAATAGAAAGGAATTAATGACTGAAGCTCACTTCTGGGATGATCTGGAGGGCTGAATCAATAGACAATAATGTGAGGCTCCAAAAACAAATCCCCAAACCTCCAATTGGACTTGGTTATAGGAGAAGTTGCTGCCTTTGCCAACATCAGGCAGAATATTAGATTTGCCACCATAAACATTGCATTCAAACCTTGTGCCTCTTCAAACATCAAGAAGCTGCTACCATAGCTCCTGGCTTCTAAAAAACACTGACTCTTCCATAATCCAGCAAAATGAATTTTCCACTCCCCGCACTTCTTAGCACTGTGCTCAATAACGATCCCAACTTTCATGAGAGTGCATTTCATAGGCAGAACTGAAATAGCTCACCCTTCTAAATAGCCATAACACCCTGGTTGCAAAGAAAGTATAAAATATACCTTATACCTTTCTACTTTCTTCATAGAGGAAGGTGGCACGCGGGTATATAACAGACAATCCACAGTATTCATCCATCACAATCAAGTTTTCCAAAAGACAAATTATGTTCTGCGACTGCTTAAATGGCTGAGGTAAGAAAGAAAGAAGTAGAAAAAAATTCAAGCAAATTGGTATTTATATGTTAAATCAATTAATATAAGGTAATATGCAATTTTTAAAGTCAAACTGAGCATATATGTGTGTGTGTGTGTGTGTGTATTTAAAAATCAAAAAAGGAGAAAAGAAAAATGAAATCTTTCAAAGAAAGTATTTGAGCCAAAAGGAGTAATTAATATATTTCTTATCTAAACATATCAGGTTAAAGGATTTTTCCCCTATGACAGCATAATCAGTTAATTTTTTATAACTACCAGTTCCTAGGTTTATCATTTTTATAAGCTTGGGTTAAATAAATGATTTAGTTTCCAATCTTGTCAACACTAAAAATATTAAACTGTTTTATTTTATATTCCAGATATTAACAACCTGAATTTGCACTGCTTTACTCAGGGAAGGAGAGATATAAAAAGCCAATAGCTGTTTTATGACAGTTATTCTAGAGCATATGCCATGAGGTTTGGTGCCCAAAAACATTACACACATAGAGCAGAGAGATATCCTGAAATCCAACATTTTATAGCACTTTTTCTTCATTTTTATTTTCTATTTTCTCTTTTTTGGCCATATATTTTACAAATATATATTGTTTCACTTGATAAAAATGATGTCACTAAAATTGAAAGTAGTAAAATCCAACAAAATGTTAATTTTTCTGATTTGCTACTAATTAACATATTTATCAAATAATATCCTTGATGAAAATTTGGACAGCAGTTTTGAGATTTGAACATTTTGTAAATTCCTTTCATGTCAGAGTCATATCTTATTTTTATGGAACCAGCTGCATACTGTTTACTACCTAAGCTGAATACTTCAACTGTTAAGTTTCTGCATACTTTACTGATTGAAGTGAATATATTAGTAGTTAAATTTGCATATACATTGATTGCCCTGAATATTGTGCAAGTGTATATGTTGTTAAGTACAAAAAATTGTCTGAGTAGTTACATCCATTAAGGAGATTTAAAGTGCATGACATAAAATTAACCTAGTCGTGAAGATTTCGTTCTTCATTTCTATTCTCTTCATCCACTACGGATATGAAAGATTGCTCTGGTAAGTCTTTAAGTGAATTATTGGTTACTTAAACAATAAAACTGTTATTTTTATAATCTAGTGTATTGATTTTGTGATGTGTGCCTGATTGCTTTAAGATAAAAAGAAAACATGAGGGAAAAAACCCCACCTCATTAGCAGTACATCTTCTTTTGTTATTGCTATAATAAAAATATAAGTCCATGAATTTGTATCTTTTGTATATTACAATTTTATTGAGATTTCTATTAATGTAATTTTTATGAACATATGACTTGGAGGGACAGAAATATTATTGAGTGTATAATATGTGCCAAGTGACTAAAAATATGTTTTTCTTTTTAATTCTCTCAGCAGCAGATGTCATTTCACAGATAGAGACAAACTCTGAGATGTTTAAATAAAATCCCTAAAAGTTACAAACCAACTAATTGGTAGAGTTCAGACTCCAATCTGGAAATATCTTACTTCAAATCCTCTACAGTTTCAACTATTAATACATCATTCCCTAGACTAAAAGAATCTCATTTGAGTCAAATCTTTGTCACTTACTAAGTATGTGATATTGAAATAATAACTTACCTCAGTGTTCATTCTGGAAATTGAGATAATATTCTTCAAATTTTAAGGGTCCAAAACTAGAAGAAACTTAGGCATTTTGAAAAACCATAAAGCATACTATTATTTTAAGATATCTTAAATATTTACCAGTCAATTGAATTATGTCATAATATAAAGACATGTTTTATAGTGCAGGAATATTAATGAAGAGTGAAGAGTAGAACTTAGTATGTTCTCTAACAATCAGTATGTAATTTAAGAATAGGGAAACAACAATTTGTCTGCTGCGTGGTGTTCCATACTTGCATGATCCTTGGCATTATTGCCTTTTCACATTCTATTTCCTTTATTTGGAGGGTTCTTTCTTCCTTATGTCTTATAAATGCTAATCATTCTTTCTGTTTATGTCCCCTCACCATTGAAAAGATTTCCCTGATCAAATTTCCACCTGCATTATTTCCCTGTTCCTGAAGCACTGTCTGCATAGCCCTATCATCGGTTTATACAGTTTTCACCTGACTGTTAGTCTCCTTATCTATATCTCTTGCCAGTATGAATGCCAGTTTTACATAGCAAATGCCAAAAAGTACTTCACTGAGTGAGAGTGTTACTATATCCACTGGAATATAACTATAATTAGGTGGTATTTATTCTTTATGTTTATCTTTAATGCCAATTTTCACTGTAATAAAAGAAAAACACATAACATGAGATAAATTTTTAAGTTTTCAGTATAATATTGTTACCTAAAAGCACAGTTTTGTACAGAAAATCTGTAGAACTTTTTCATCTTGCATAAGTGAAACTTTTCACCCTAAGCAATTCTGTGACAAAAATAATTTATGAGTAATAAAATTGAGTGTAATATTGAATGGGGGAGGAGGCGAGGTCAATAAACCAACCAAATTAGTAATATGAAATCTATTTGGGTGATGGGCACACCTGTAGCTGGGACTCAAACATTATAAAAATGATCCATGTTATCTAAAACATTTGTACCCCCTTAATATTTTGAAATTTATAAAATAATAAAAAATAAAAATAAATAAAAGACAAAAGCAAAATATTGAATGAGTCAGATTTATTAGTTTTTTCTTTGAAGAAACACTTAGCTACTAAATTGTCCAATATCATAACTGAGTATATAGATCAAATATATTCTCATATACATTTTCATATATATAAATATATGTATGAATTTTATCTTTAATTTTCATAGATATATGATGTATTGAAAATAAAAAATATATATATATTGATGATAAGAGAATAAGATTTAAAATATCACAGAAGAATATTTAATTAAATGTATGTTAATTATTTTATAATGGTAATTGTATTTATAAACTACTTAATATAAGTCATATCTTGAATTTGGTACTTAAAATTCCCTCTAAAATTTATAATCCTGAAACTTTAAGTGTGAAAAATAGAATCAGGAAATGACTCAACTTTTGTAAAAATAAGGTATGATTAATAAATTGTACTACAGTTACTGTTCAATTATTAAAACTGGCAGCCTAATCAAAAAATCAAGCTGCACAACCTGTAGTGAAGTTTAAAACTCAGCAACTGTAACATAAAAGTATGCAGTTGTATCAGTGGAATTGCTGTTTGAATCATCAAATGCACGGTGCAATTAGTTGAGTATGAAAATTTCACACTGATATAATATGGAGATGAATCAGCAAAACTTCCTGGTGATTGCTAAATACCTGACTACTTCCTCAGTAACTATAGTTCTTGAATAATTCCCTAAATAAATATGGAAATGAAGTTTAATGAAATGAAACAGTGAATATGAAATAGTCTTTGATAAGTTTGGAAAAATTAATATAACTTGAAAGAAACTGAATAATTTTCTTTTACATATGCCCACTTATATACAGGGCCAACTAACATTTACTACATGTTATTCTTGTTCTCTTAAATTTTTTTTTGGTCATTTAAATGTCTCCCATGGGAGTTTACTCAAAAGATGAAAACTTCTTCCTCCAGAAGAAATAACTCATGGGAATACAGTATTTGCATACTTCATGTCAATAGAGTGATTAATTATTCCAGGTATAATTTACCAAAAAAAAAGTGTGAACTTTTAAAGACCTTTCCATAGTGAAGCAAAGAATAATGAATTAACCATTTTACTTTTTAAGGAGATTCAAAAAGGAATTCCTGGACATTGAAAGTCCTAGATACAGAAAATTTCATAAGTGTGGAAGTACGGAAGAATATAGTATTATTTCTAAAGTTTCAGATAGGCAATGTAGAGGAGCTACATTTGTGTATATATGGAAATGATTTTTTGTACTTCAAAAATGTGTATGCAAGTTCAAGTTCAGTACTTGCAATAATATTTCCCAATATATTTAAACTTCAATTAGATTCTTTAGCAATCAGGTGTCAGTATTCTCTCAGTTGATACTCCATGTCCTGAGTAAAATTTATGAAAACGCTATAATAGGATCAAGTTACAGACAAGCACACTTTTAATCATCCTTTTTATTCCCTCTTTGGAAAAAATATAACTTTTTGAAAGAGTTAAACATTTGATGTTATTGCCACAATTATATTTCAAAAGTGCGTAGAAAAAGTAGAAATTTGGGCATTTTTTCATATGTTTTTTGGCCATTATTCTGTCTTCTTTTGCAAAGTTTCTGTTCATTTCCTTTGCCCACCTTTTGATGGGGCTGTTTTTCAAGTATCTCAAAGGCCTTGATCAGAAATTCATTCTAATGTAAGGAAATAACCTTGGTTTATAAAAATATCTTTAGAAACTGGACACCAACGAATATGCTGACCCAAGATATGTTATCTTTGCAGATGTTAGTTTTGGGTGAAAAATTATAAATACAACATTGTGAGGAGTACAGTAGATCCAACATTTTACAGTAATCTAATAGTTCTCAGTGTGGTCTTGCTTTCGAAAGTTTGTCACAGTGAAGAACACATGCCAGTAAACTTTCAAGATACTAAGGTTGATGGTCAAACTAAATAGGAAGAAGGTGTGAACTATTTGGGAGGGAAGCATTTGTGATTAAAACTAGATTTATGTAACTTGGTTCTTGATTCAGACAAATACAATACAATCAGAGCCTTGGTGATCTAACTTGGAAATGCCTGAAAATCAAAATTCCAAGCAACTACTTTAACTATAAGTACTTAGAGGAAAAGGGCAGGGGGAAAGGAAGGGCAGAAATAATTCTTAATTGGACAATACAAGAGTGTGGTCTGTCCAGGTAGAAGTGAAAAGTCACTTTTCAAACAAAGACAAGAGTAACTATAAATGTATACAAAGTAGGGAAACGGAGTTCGTTTTCAAAAGACCAAAAATACATCTACCTGTTTTCTGTCTGGCACAACCCACAGCTGGAGTTGCGTCAAAAGTGGTGGCAAGGGAATTTCCACAAGGGACTGCTTCGAACCATCCACAGATGGGGCTGGTTGGGATTCCAAAAAAAGAAGCACTAAAGGCCAGGGCAATCAATCCAAAGTATTTATTAGGAGAACCTACATACAAAGGGAGATTCAGCTTGCTCATGATGGACAGTGAGACAAGAGATGTTCTACCTTGGTATGTCAGAATTGAGGGGCTTGGGTTATGAAGTTTATATGAGAGTTAAAGAATTTGGTTCAGGGTTTGAACTAGTTTCTATGTGTTTAGCAAGATTTTTGAACTTTCAGTATTTCAAGCAACAACCTAAATAAGTTTACCAGTTCCTGGGATTGTTCAAGGCCTTGGCTTGGGTTCAAGCCTGCAGGGGGAAATGTGCTGCTGGCCAGGTCACAGAGCAGTCAAGTCCCTCTGTGTTTCTCAGTCAGAACACAGAAAGAAACTGGGAGAAACTGGGAGACCCTGTTACAGAGGGAATGGCCTGAAAAAAATGACAAAAATATTTTCTGTCTCTTTAAAACATTCCCCACTCCTTTTTGAAAACTAAAACCTGCATCCCTGCCTTGGGCCAGTGATTGGGAGGGGCAGGGTAATGTCTCCAGTTCTTTGTGCTACAGAAAGTGGCTCCACAGAACTGCTGGCCCTGCCCAGACCTGGCAGGCTGAGGTCTTGGAGGTCTGGGTGGGCCTCTCAGGTGGCAGAGGTCATGGGATTGTCTTCCCCAGAGATGGGATGGATCAGAATCATCAGCTGCAGTTGAACAGCAATTGCCTGAAGCTGAACGGCATCCCTTCAAAAGCTCTGTATTTCTGCTTACTGGGAGGATGATAGCATTTCAGATAGGAGTTTCCATCCTCCTCATTTGCTGGCAAATTAATAAATCTCTTTCCTTCCCCTCAAACCATTTGTTATTGTTCTGAGGTGACCTTGAGGACAAGTGCTGAGCTTTCAGTAACAGATTTGACATCCCTGGGTAGAGGCATTGGCTTCCCAGTAGAATGGCATCCTGTAACTTGCTGGAAGAGACAGGGAGCAACTCCGGGTCAAGCCATGGGCAGGAGCATCACCTTTTCATGTAAGAAAGAAAGAGATTCTTCCAGCGGTTGCTGGGGCCTGTTTAGCTCTGGGAAGTCCTGTCTCTTTCTCGCCGAATGGATGCACATTTGACCAACCCTAGCTGAGTTGAGGGGAAGGAAACAGATTTGGGAAGCATTGCAACAGTCATGGCCATTTGTAAGCAAAGCTCCCCAGGATGCCGAGACCCTGTTTCCACCAATATGGAGGTTTTCAGACCTCCGGTTGGCTAAGGCACCAATTTGGGGTGATAAATCAAGAGGTTGAGTGGAACTAGAGGGCTTGGTTTGGATTGAGCTCATTTGTGGTTCTCAGGGAGCCAGGGGGAATTGGGAGATGTTGGTTCTCTTGTCCGAGAAAATTTGGTTCTTGGTTGTCCCCTTTGGATTACAAGACATTGATTGTCAATTGAGAATTCAGTTCTCATTTGTGGTTCCCATTTGGTTGGCTGAGGCATTTTGTGTTGGAGATTCCCTGTATTGTCCGTGTTTGTTTGTTTGTAAAATTTTGTTGCAACATAGAAAGTTCCATCTAAAAGTCCTTGGGAGAGAAATTTTGGCTGAATGGTCAACTTACAGCTATGAGCCTAGGTGTAAAGAGAATGGTGCTATTGTAACCCCATAAATGTGCTGGAGTGTGAGGAGAAGTGGCTGTTAAATGAAACCTTCAGTTTTACTGTCTTATAACTGAATTATTTTGTCAAAGATCAGGTAAATGGGACAAGACCCCATATGTATTAGGTTATTGGGTAGGAAAAGTCCGATTTCTTCAAGGTCAGACATTTCTTGTTTAATGACCTAATACAATCTTAAAGGCCTGGAATAGTTGAAATATTTTGTTTTAGTTAGTCATTTTGCCCTGGTCTGCATCAGTTCTGGGTCAGCACTGCTGCAGCCCCAGCGGGAGGTCCACAGGTGAGCAGGGAAGTGGTGCCTTTCTACCCATGCCTGTGTGGATCCCGCCTGGGGAACCGCACCTGCCACTGCAGAGCTGCAGTTCCAGGCCTAGGGTAAGGAGACAAACAGGAAACAGGCGGCCAGGGGAGAGCTGCAGGTTCCTGTGCCCCATCTCTGATGCACCCTGTCTCCAGGGCTCTTGCTGGGGCTCCAGGCATCAGTGGGCCCACCACTGGCCCTTCCCCCACGCCACTCCTGCAGGCTGCATGGGTGGTAAGTGGCTCCAGGGCAGAACTAAAATGTGTAGTCCTGGGGGAGCCACCACCCATTGTCATGAAGGGTGGGCAGCAGCTGGCACCTCTGGGCAGCTTCAGCTTCCCGGTGGATGGCACCAAGCAGGGCCTGCTGGCAGTGCACTGCCCACCAATGCGGGGTCGATGTGTGCTGTGACTGCAACGCGGCTGGCAAGGCCTTCTCAGCGGCCTCCATCACTGCCGTCACTGTGCTGGAGTGGCCAGCCCCCCAAGCCTGAGCCCCACTGACACTGCCTGGGATGGGGGAGGACACAAATCACCCATCCACTAAATTACGACTTGGGCTTTGGAATGGTCACTCCTGGCAGAAAACTCAGCTAGGCCAGAGGGCACAGTCATAGCCAGAGCAGGACAATTTGAAAGTATATAATGCCAGGAAAGAACAAAAAACTGAAATGTATACATGTACGTCAGTTGTGCCCACCAAAGATCCTTTAAACACTGTGCTTTTTGTAAAATAAAAAAAAAATGGACATTGGGTAGAACACTACCAGGACCCCTGGTAGTGAGAAACTTGCAGGAGAGTGAATGTTTTTTTGTTTGTTTTTATTAAGTCCAGAACTCAGAAGGCAAAGGAAAGGGCCGAAGCCCCCTGCCTCCAAATATCTCGACAGGAGCTTGGGCAGAAATTGAGAGTGGGGATTCAACTGGTGTCCACCTGAATGCACAGAAACAGTCCTTTTCACACCCCCACACAGCCCCATCCCCACGTGGTCCCCTGCACTCAGGGAGCCAGGCACAGAGCACTGGGGGAGGGGCCAAATGACAGTGAGGCAGCTCTACACAAGCTGCAGAACTGGAATGGTGTGAAAGCTTAGAGGGGGTCTGTGAACCTGCAATCGGACAGAACTCATCTGGGATTCCCATCTGGATCCCAGACTTCAGACTGATGGTAAAGCCCTGTACAGAGAAAAACAGAGAAAAGTAAGGAATGTACAGAGAAAAATAAGGAAGGTGCCTTAGATAGATGCTGAGAGGGATCCCACCACTAGTGGCATGCAAAAGCCACCAAACAGTATGTGAGAGGATGGCCTCTTTGCCTCCAGGTAGTAACAGCTACTTGTGAGTTGTGTCTATTCTCAATTCTGCCACCCTTTTGCCAGC
>CAUYSK010031077.1:0-50234 GCA_963575035.1 Avahi laniger
TCCATCAATACATGAGTGGATTAATAAAATGTAATATATGTATACCATGGAGTACTATTAAGCTTTAAGAAACAATGGTGATATAGCACCTCTTGTATACTCCTGGATAGAGCTGGAACGCATTCTACTAAGTGAAGTATCCCAAGAATGGAAAAATAAGCACCACATGTACTCACCATCAAATTGGTATTAACTGATCAACACATAAGTGTACATATAAGAATAACATCTATTGGATATCGGGCAGGGGAGAGGGGAGAGGAAGGGACGGGTATTTGCATACACAAAGAGTGCAATGAGCACCATCCAAGGGATGGGCACGCTTGAAACTCGGACCTGGGGGACAGAGGGGGGGCAAGGGCAACATACATAACCTAAACATCTGTATCCCCATAATATGCTGAAATAAAAAAAAGCTCATAATCTATATATACATGCAATACAACATACATGCATGCACACAGTCACTCTAAGTAATTATGGACTAGACAGAAGTATGAAACAAACATTGATTATTTTTTCTCAATTATCAGTAATTATTTTTTTCTAATTAACAACTATAATAATATATTTAAAAAATTCAATTCTTAGCAAATATGACTGAAACATTTGTAAATCTATTCAAAAAATACATTTAAAAATGATTAAATCTTTGACAAATACATGGGTTTCTGAATCATTAGGAAGAATTTCAACATAAATAGGGGTACTGTTCACTGACATAAAAATGAAATTCCATTGCAAGCGCTAATTTCTGAATTGTCTAGGAATTTTATGTTGTAACATTACAACCAAAGGTCATTCATAAATTCATATGTGCATTGTGTCAGTCCAGATAAATTAGGTTATGTTGTGGTATCAAAAGATAATGAGAAGATGCTCATCACTAATCATCAGGGAAATGCAAATTAAAACCACTGTGAGATATCACCTCACCCCTGTTAGAATGGCTTTTATTAAAAAGTCCAAAAGCAATAGATGCTGCCATGGATGCAGAGAGAAAGGAATTATACACTGTTAGTGGGACTACAAATTAGTACAAGCTCTACAGAAAACCATATGGAGCTTTTTCAAAGAACTAGAGGTAAACCTACCATTTGATCTAGAAATCCCACTACTGGATGTCTACCCAGAGGAAAAGAAGTCATTTTATCAAAAAAACACCTGCACTTGAATGTTTATTGCAACACAATTCATGATTGCAAAGATGTAGAATCAACCCAGGTGACCATCAGTTCATGAGTGGATTAACGAAATGTAGTTTTATGTATATATACACCATGTTGAATGACTCAGCCATAAAAAAGGATGAAATAATGCCTTTGCAGCATTTTGTCTGAAACTGGAGACTATTACCCTAAGTCACGTATGTCAAGAATAGAAAAACACCACGTGTATTTTCTAATAAACAACAACTAACCAAGGGACACACATGTGCACAGAGGAAAGTAAAAGTCACTGGAAATCTAGTTGGGGGTGGAGAAAAGAGGGGAGGGGCACAAACCTACCTAACATGTACAATGAACGCTATTCAGGTGAGGGGCACATTTCTACCCCTCACTGAAGCATTATATAAACTATCCATGCAACAAAAACATTTATACCCTCTCGATATTTTGAAATAAAAAAATTGAGAAAAAAGATATTATTTCTTTATATAAAAAATAAATGCAATATGTTACCTTTAAACACACATGATACGAAGAATTTTGCCGTAGATAACTCCAATAAAAACAGAGTCATGGAGAACATCTTAAAGACAGTGGTTCAACTTTTCACAGATTACTGTTAAATTTCACTGATGAAATACCACAAGAAACCTACTTGTAAGCTAATACATTAGTTAATACTGCATATAGTAATAAATAGCATCGATTGAGCTTGCAACAGCAAGGAAGAGTACACCTCAGAGCAGGTATAGGACATCGTGTACAAGAGAATATGTGATTTCAGGGGCTTCTAGGCTTCTAACAGGATTTGCACTTGTGCTGGAGATTTTCAGAAGGTTAAGGCAGTGAGGGCTACACTTCTTGATTGTATGCTGTCAATAAGCGGGAGGAATTTTGCGATTGGGTGTCATACTAATTTTATCTAGGATGTGGGAGGACTGAGGCATTGCTGGAGGAGGAGTCGCTATTCCTGTTGGCAATGAGGCTGTACAGGGGCCCTGATCGTGTTACAGTTCAATCCAGCTCACAGACGATCTTGCTGAAGCACTTGTATTTTGTAAGCATTAATGATGTGTGGTTGGGAACAGCATGTCTGACTGCCAGCAGAGCCATTTCTGTTTTTCAAAGAATTTAATAGTTTGGAATTTATTATTTTTAATAAAACTCAGTCATCATTACAGCCAAAAACATTAAGTTTATTTTAACATGATACTAATAGATGCCATCATGCACACGTCATCTTAAGTTGAGCATTTTCACTGTGTCTTCAGTTCATTGCTGAGGCTAGTGATAACTAATGAAAAGAAAATATAAATTTGGACTGGACGAGTGAAGACTGGTAAGAATGCATTGACCTAAGAATTGAGGACAGTTCTGGACTTGGTAAAAATAGTATACAATCTTAGCAAGTACATTAACTTGCTCTGCAGTTCTCCATTGCAAAATTTTAACATTAGTAATCAATGCTATGATATGTACTTAGAATTGAATGACTACTACAATTTTAGAAAGCACAGAAAGTAAGTTTTCCGTAAGTGCAAGTGAATATTGGTCTTTCACGTCTGCTTTACAAATCCAGTCAAGCAATTTTCTGATATTTAAGCTAGAAAATTACCATTTTCAAATATTATATATTTAATAATTCCTGGTCACTTTTCTAAAATAATATCAGCAACAAAATTCTTAATGGCAGTGTGTACCCTTTTGTGACAGCAAAGAATAACTTTTTTTTTTGTCATCTCATTAGGTGAAAGCCACATTTCTCTTATATTAAACCTAATTATGTTGCTTAAAAGTAAACACATACATACATACACACGCATTGACACAGATATACATACTCACGATGTCTTATGGAGAAGGGTTAAAATTATATACCAAGAAAATTATATAATAAAGATAATAACTACTTAGGAATAGAAATGTATGTAAAAGATGAGATGAATTAAGTATAGAAATTATATAGTATACTACATTTCCATATGAAATAAAAAAATATGCTTGCATTTTTATCAAATAAAATATGCTAAACTAAGACCCTTATAAAGGTTATTTTAGGTCAAACAGTACACTCATAAATAATCTGAAGAATAGGGAGAGTTGTGTAGGTGTAGGAAGAGTAGTTACAAAGAAAGATTTAAGGCAGGCTGGTACAGTTTGTTTCCCTTTGGTGACTAAAATCCCAAAGGACAGTAAGCTAAAAGAAACCAGCATTGGTTAGAAAACAAGAGGAGAGCAAGAGGCGGAATTT
The DNA here is from genome assembly GCA_963575035.1 of Avahi laniger. Taxonomy (NCBI): domain Eukaryota; kingdom Metazoa; phylum Chordata; class Mammalia; order Primates; family Indriidae; genus Avahi; species Avahi laniger. The sequence continues at coordinate 3,421 of CAUYSK010031077.1, forward strand.
TAGAAGGAATTATTTTAGTGAAAAGTAGAGACAAGACATGCAGCAACGTTGTGGTAAACTGAAAAATGCCCCCCCTCCACTCACACACAAAGATCTCTAATCCCTGGTACCTAGAAATATTATAAGTAAAAAGGGTTGTTCCAGATGTCATTAGCTTAAGGATCTGGAGATGGCATTCTCCCCTAGAGCCTCCAGGGAAAACCCTGCTGATATCTTGATAACAGCCCAATGATACCGATTTCATACTTTTGGCTTCCAGAACTGTGAATACATAAATTTCTATTGTTTTAATCCCCAATTTGTATTAATTTGTAACAGTGTCCACAGAAAACTAATACACACATCACACTCAAAATAAGTTTTAGCATTGTGTAGATTCTATGATAACTTTAAAAACTTATAAAAATTATGAAAAATCTGCTAGTTTGACCTTGCCATTTCCAACACAAGCTCAAAGCCTCATAGCAATACTGCTGGAACAGGCAAAAACATGCCAGTGAGAACAGTTTCCTGAGATGAGATTTCTGACAGGTAGTGTTTATTTCTTGCAAACTGATAATAAGTTAATTGCATTATTTCTGAAAAAAATAAATTATTTATAGAAAGTCCACTTAATTAATTGTTTTCATTTTGAGAAAAGTTTTCTTTTTTCTCAAAAGGAATTATTTTGAGTGACAGCTGTCTTCTTGTCTATTAAAAACTCGTTCAACTTCTGGAAAGTAGGCAGCGTAATTGCAATACTCTGTCAACATAATTTACCAAAAGGAGGTTGAAAAAGTCTTTCTCTGTGCTAAACTGGTGGAAAACGTTCACAACCTCATACTAAACATGTAGAACAATATCTGTCAGATACACTACTGTTCAATCCCAATTAAAAGAAGACGTTTGACAGCCAAGTTGACAAGGCTGCCATTTAATGACGTGGGCAGATAGAGAAGTAGGTTTGAAGCATAATGAAAAAAATTTATTTTTATAGTAAGCTGATTATGATAATTAGACCAAAAAATTAACACATAAAGTGGACAATTGAATACACAACTGAGCACTTCAGTCAAAATATAACTTCAGGACCCATTAATATATGTTTATGATTTGTGGTAGGGCTAGGAAGAGATTATACATAAAGAATTGCAGGGAGCCTCAAGAGAGGACCATGAATTATGGAAACATTTAATATTAAAAATTGGGTTTGGTTAGAATTGGCCTCATCTACACAAAAGAAGAAAAGAAAAAGAAAGAAAGGAAAACATGTAAATAAAATGTGGTAAGTAGAAAGAAAATATGGATATCATGCAAAAATCAGTAAATGAAGAAAAACTGGGGAAAAAAGATTTAGTACAGATTTACATTCACACTCTAAATTACAAAAAAGAAAAACTCTGTAAAATAAAAAGTAAGCTATCATAGAAGATTATGGTGACAATTAAACTAAGGGAGTGAATTAAGGAGAAAGAACACAGTTGGGTACAATGAAGTGTAAATGAAGCAGAAAAGGGAGAATCTATAGTATAGAAAGACACGTCAGTTCCGTGGAGCACAGGCTTAGGAAAATCATACGTAATGTGACAGAAAAGGGCAAAAAAAGCCAGCCGGTTCACATAAAGAACACAATAACTAAAGACAAGAGACAAAGGTGGTCTCAAATAGTGATTCTCTAGTTTACCTGAAAGAACACCAAAGGAAACAAAACAAAATATTCAAATAAAAAATAGAAGAAAATTCTAGTAAAGTAAAAGAAAACATGAACCTTGAATTTTAGAAGTTGCACCTCTTTCCGGTAAAAATGAAAGAAATTTGACGATGGCAGTTAGCATTATTGATTTCAATTCTCCATTTCCCCTTGTGGTCACAACCTTGGTTCATGTCACTTTATAATTCTTTCCACTAGTGGTGGAATTTCCTTCCCTGCTCCACTGATGATGGGCTTGACCGTGTGACTCACTTTAACCATAGGTAAGTGTGAGGGAAAGACAGTGGACAATCTCTAAGCCTTGACCATAAGAAGCATCCATATTCCATTTTGCTTCTCCTGAACTTCATCCATCCCTATATGATCTTCAGTGCCCTTGTGTCCATGCCTGTCACTCACATCTTCTAATCCCCAGCCCACTCAGTGGTCCAGAGGGAATAATAAACCTGTGGGGCATAAGCCCACATAAGCCCGAGTCATGTCCAGCTAAGCCCAGCCTCTATCAACCAGCCCCTGACTAACCCACCAGTGTGTGATCACAAATCAATGAGTTTTACATCGACGGGTTTCTAGGTGATCTCTTACCTGGCACTTCTATGACAATTATTGACTGAAGCATTGACCAACAATATTCTATTTATTCAATTAAATTCAACTTTAAAGAAATAATCTACTTTGGATGGATAATATAGTTTGGATGGAAATAATCTACATTTGGAAAAAATGCATGGAGGCGCATTCACTGAGCATATGAAAAAGAAACCAGTACATCTTTGTTGGGTAATGAATAAATCCAGAAAGAAGGCATTTATTTACTTTTCAAGAAAAAAATATATATTAAGGAAACTAACCTCAGGTGTTTCAGTAATACTGAGTGTGACTCCAAAATCAATGTATAAAGCAAAAGCTAGGGAATTTTTTAAAAGCTTAAATAAAATCACTCAGTTCCTCTTTACAGAACACTGAAGTGGTTTATATGACACTTAGATTAAAATCCAAAACACTTTACGGTAAATGATTTAACCTGAAGCTATATCTTCAACCTTTCACACAATCTTCTCCATCACTTAATTTTCTCTGCCAATACTGGCTTCCTTGCTGTTCCTAGTAGGCCAAGGACTTTTCCATCCACAGAGTCTTTGCATTTGCTACTTCCTCTCCTTAGGTACTCTCCTTCCTGATTTCAGACTGCGTATTCCCAGATGATCTGGCCACACTTCCAAAAAACAGTCTTCCTATTCCTTTCATAGTATACTATGTATTTATTTGTGCGTATCTTATGTATTTATTTACTTGTTTATTGCATTCCTAATGCAATGAGAGCTTCATTAGAGTTGTGGTTTTGGTTGCTTGCTCACTGCTGCATACTCAGCATTTGAAATTATGTTTGAAAGGAAATATAGTCACTAGGTTATTAATAAATATTTTAATACATTGACAAACAAATGATACAAGTGAAAAGAACATCTAAATAGTTTTAATAGAAAGAAGTCCTAAAAAAAACTCTCTGTGGACCACATAATTCACATAAAGTTTTCAAATAAAATCTATTTCATATAACTCTCTAGGCTACTGATAATAAACAGAAATAAAAACTATAAAAATCAGAGTGTAACAGTATCAATGCACTGGTGGTAGCATTGAATTTAGTTATAAACACAGCAATTTCTTAATTTAACTGTGATACTTGTGGATATAAAGTTATGATGCAACTTGTGAAAAAATCTACTACCTAATGCAAAATTAATAATAATTTATCTACAAAAAAACAAAAAATATGAAAAGAAAGATAGGGAGCATGTAAGTAACTTATTACTTTATTTTTCATAAGGGGAATCAGTATATTTTGTTTTGTTTCTAAAGTTTATAATCAAAATATAGATTGAGGATTAATGTAAACAAGTAAATAAAATTCTGCTAATATTAATAGGATAAAAAGCACTCTATAATTTTCAGATTATCAGAAGGAAACATAAGTAAAACAGAACATAGATTATAAAGCACATGCTAGAAAACAAAGGCAATTGCTAGGTATATTTTAAAAATGGAAAATCAAATAAGATGAGAGAGTAAAACCAAAACAGTATGCCAAAGCAATATATATTAATGCGTTAACTTCATAGTCAGGGTTATAAAATGAAATCCAACTCTAAAGGTTCTAAATTTTAACTATATGTTGTTTACAAAGAGAAATATGCTCAAACTAAATGATTTAAAATGTTTAAATGTAAAATAGTGGAAGAAATATAGAGAAAAACGTGAAAAAGAAAGAAGTTGCCACAATTTTAATGTCAGAAAATACATGAAATTCAAAATAAAAAAGAAATAACAAAATATACAAAACAAATTCTAGAAAAACAAGAAGAAAAAAATGTATTTTTCTGCTCTGATAGCTCATGCAGACAATAACCTCTTTAATGAGTAGAGAGAACATTATCTAGGTGATGGGCACACTAATAACCACGATTCCAGCATCCTAAAAGTGATCCATGTAACCAAAAATATTTGCACCCCCATAATACTTTGAAATAAAAAATAAAGCAAAAATGAAAAAAGGGATATACAAGTTCTAAGTAGATATACTTCAACCTAAATTAAGACAACTGCAGAGACAAAGAAAGCTTCTACAAAGTCCAAAACGATTAGACATACAAACTTCTTCATCAGCAATTAAACAAAAATAATGGAAAAACACAGCTATGTAAAAAGGGACTCAGGGGTACACATAAAAAAACATAAAGGTGCATATTTAGAAAATATTAATAATTATAATGAACTAAGCACATTTGCCCAATCTGTGCAATATGGCTGAAATTGAACTCAGAAGAAAATTTATTGGCTTAAAATTTTTCATTACCTACCAAATAAGAGGAATGAAAATAAATTAAGCATTGAACTCAAGAATTTTAAAAAAGAGAACTTAAAAATAATTTAAATAATGTGAAAATCATATCAAAATGATCCAAAGAATATTAAAATAATGAAATAAAAAAATATTGATATAAAACACTTTTGGTTAAATGTGGTGAATCGATAAATTAACTCAACAAATTTGTTCCTGGCCCTCTTCTAAGAACTTGATAAATGTTAGTGGACGATTGATTTTACGGTCAAAGTCCACACAACTGTCAAGGAACAGCTCATCTCAATCTAATACAAATTCTTCCAGAGAGTATGAGGTATAAGAAAAATTCCCCAACTATTTTAAGAGATCAGTATATCCTCTAAACTAGTCCCCCACACAAAAGAAAAAAGATAAAAAAAATAAAATCATAAACTTAGTTTAAAATATGCTAATTATATATTAATATTTTGTCCAAATTTGATTATAAACCCATCTGGTTAACACATTATCAAGGAAAAAAAACATTAAATATTATTCATCCTGTAATGTAAAATAATAATGTTTTATTTCAAGTTCAAAGTAAACTTTTCCTACCCTTCTCACTTAAAAGTCCAAAGGCCAAAATTTTAAGTTAAATTTATGTTTGAAACCATTCCCCTCAATTTCTCTTTCTGTTGAATCTCACACAGATTTCTTCCCCAAAATTATGCTCTTTCTGTAGCTACAGTTTGTACTGTTTTGTTTGGCAATTGGTAAAGAGACCCAAATATTAAGAAGCAAGATCATGAGAGCACCAGCCAGATGACCACCATATTTGGCAAACAAATGCGTCCTGATCCCCATACCGGTTGTCCCAGGACCCAGTATTTAGCATTGATAAAATCCAAGAGAGAGTTTGATTAGTGTGTGAGTGAAGGAGCACATACAGGAGCATTTCTCTGGTTTTAGCCAAAACCCAGGAATACCAGTAGTCTGAAATACTAGGTAGTTTGTGCCAGTTGTCTGGAATCCATGATGGATTCATTAACATTCAATTAGGAAAAGGTCCAACAAGAACTTAATTTTGTCACAACATATTTAGCACATTTAGAAGCCAACCAGTCGGTGGAATCTGCCTCCTAAGGGAGGACCCCACATTTGCTTCAGCTGGAACGGATTTCTGAAATGAAGTAGGTTTCTGAACTGAAGCTGCTATAAATGTTCCTGAAGCCTGTTTCACTGGAAGTAGAAAATGGGAATGGGGTCAACTCACATGAACCAAACTTTGGTTATTTGCCCTTCAAAATACTTTTTTTTTCCTTCTATTTTCAATTCCATAAATTGTTCAGCAATGTTCCCTGAGGGCACAGGCAACATCTTTATGCTCATTTACCATAGTTCTCTCACCTTAAGATACATTCAGTAATATTTTCTTACAGTATTTTTCATTCTTGAGCTATAGACAAGTTTCTGTATCCCTTCACAAAATCCTCCGTGGCCCTGAACGCAGAATGGAATTTGATTCAGTGTATTTAGTCATGTCTACATAAGCCTAGCTCTAACAATTTAAAGCTGGAAATTCCCCTGTGTTCTAAGCACAAGCAAACTCAGACACCTTGCATTTTAACTTCATTAGAAATTGTTCTGCACAAAAATGCTTAAGAAGACAGGAAATATCTGTTTCCTTATGATGTAATATTTGCTTCAGCCAAATATTCCTAGGAAATCCTGCATCTGTGTTAAAAGCCAACAACAGCCTGCAAATTAATGCCACTTGAGCCTGCATATGTGGTCTTGGGATTATGATCGCCACGTTGGCCGCGTTATCAGACCGGTGTTGGAGAGGCCACTCATAACCTCTGCTATTTTCATAATTCTATCCTCCTTTCATTTGCGCCCACTTGCTAAGGCCCCCGCAACACCATGACATATTTGATATGCTCTTTCAGTTCCCACAGGAGCCATTCATACTGCTTTCCTTTTGTATTTGCTTGTGCTCACATAGTTCTGCTCACTATGTGCACTAATGCACTATGTGCATTTGCCTTGGACATTCTCAAAGAACCCTATAACTTCCCGGATTTCAAGTATCTTTACCTTTATCCCTGATTTTATAATCGTAGCCACTCAACTGTGGACAGAACCCCCATAAATAGTAATCATCACCAAATCCAAAATATCATATAGTTCAATGTTTAAAAAATTGTATTCCAAATGTCACTAGAAATCATTAAGGTCAAAACTGAACTTGAATCCTGAATTGTAAGGTCAAAGCCATGTGGTAGGCTTCACCAAAAAGACTTTCCTCCTATATATTTTGTGTCCTTCTACTCCACAATGTCTCCACTCATGAAAAAGATATTGTTATCTCCAATAGGACACTCCATAAACAGTTGTACCTTTCCTAGTAAGAATCTAAAAATAATTAAAAAGAGTAACTTAGAATGGAGGATAAAATATGACCATTATGATCGACAGCAGTTGGACTAAAGAATGCCTTTAGTAGGGAATTCTAAATGGGCCTTTCAACTGAACTCAACAATTAGGGAATTTAAATTCATCCAGTTACTAGGCCTAGAAAGTGGTCTGACCAAGTCACATTGTGGTACGGAGAAGCAAAGGATAATCCATAATCCCTATCGACATACAAAGTAAATACAAAGAAATGAGCTGAGGTTTTAAGTAAATGTGAAAAGGATGAGTATGGTCTAGAGGGACAGTAGAGAACCCCATGGAGTCCCATGAAAAAGTTGAACTCACATTAAGCTGAAGGCTCTTTTTCACAGATCTTTATGCAGTGTTTACCAGAAAGACTCGAGGGTAGTAGCAGAGTCCAAAGAGAAATCTTTGCCCCTCAGCACCTGTAGGAAGGGATTTACTGGAGCTGTTGGAAATATTCAGAATTTTACTCTCTGCTTGATGGCATCTTTCACAGTGAGAAAGCTCTTAGCTACTGGGAGAGGAGCAGTAAATTCTGCTGTTGCCAGAGTGCAGGTTAAGTTTGATTGTGAGTGGCAGAAGAATGGAAACAAAACACCTCATAAACTCGAGGCAGTTTTAAGAAACCTTATTGAGGTCAGGATCCTACATCTGTACTATTAGAGATCTCCTATTTCTAGAGCAGCAAACTCTATTCCACATAAGATTCACCGAGACAAAAAACAGAGTTAGACTCTCATGGGAAAGAGGAAAAGGAATATGGAGAAAGCAGTTTCTGTGAGGCGAACGTTACTCCTTCCAGAACCGTACTGGGGAGCTCCAGCTGACAAGTAGTATAGCTTAACACTGAGGAAGGGGCAATGTGTTAGGGTTCTCCAGAGAAACAGAACCAATAGTGTGTATGCATGTGTGTGAGTGTTTATCCTACTTGTTCTGATTTTAATTTATTATTAGGAATTGGCTCATGTATTTATGGTGGCTGAGAAGTCCCAAGATCTGCAGTTGGCAAGCTAGACACTCAGAAGGACTGACAGTGTAGCTCCAGTCTGAAAGCTAGAAGGCTCAAAATCCGAGAAGAAATGATGTTTCAGCTCAAGTCTGAAGGCAGGAAAAAACCAATGTCCCAGATCAAGGTAGTCAGGCAGAAGGAGTTCCCTTTTATCTTGATCAAGGAAGGGCCAGCCTTTTTGTCCGTCTTAGGCAGGCCTTCAACTGATTGGATGGGATCCACTCACATTAGGGAGAGCACCCTGCTTTGTTCAGTCCATCAATTCAAATGTTAATCTCATCCCAAAACACCATCACAAACATACCCACAATAATGTTTGACCAAATGCCTAGGCACCATTTGACCCAGTCAAGTTGACATAAAAATTATACATTACACACGAAATCATGGAGAAAACACTTTGTGGCACAAGTGTATAGTAATGGCTGCACATCACCAGTAATACATATTGACAACATATATCACTGATATGACACGCTAAGAACATATCACTTTTGTGGTGTTCTTGCCAAAAATGCATTACCTCAAACTAATCATGAGAAACAGCCGGCAAATCCAAATTGAAGGGCACTCCATAAAATAACTAACCAGAATTTTGTAAACATGTCAAATTTATGAACAGCAGGAAAAAGAAGACTGAAAAACAGCCACAGGTTGGAGGAAACCAAGGAGATATGACAACTAAAGACTACATAGAAATCCATAGAAATATGAATTAGATTCTGCAATAGAACAACAACAACAAAAAAGGCATTACTGGAAAAACTTGAGAAGGCCAAATATCAGCAAACAATTTAGTTAATAGCATTGTTTCAATATTCATTTTTAGTTTTCATAATTGTGCTATGGTTATATAAGTTGCTAACCTTAGGGAAATATGGGTGAAAACTATACAAATCTCTCTGTAATCTCCTGCAACTCTTCTGTAAACCTAGTATTATTAATATTTCAAAATAAAAATTAAAAAACTATGTATCAACATTAGTAATGAAAGAAAATGCGTCTCTAAAAATCCTGCAGACATTAAAATGATACTAAGAAATATTATATACAAATGTATGTCAATACATTTGACAATGTAAATCAAATACATGAATTCCTTAAATTACAGAAAGTCTCAACACTAATTTAAGGAGAAATAGACAATCTAAATTGTTCAACTGTTAAAAGAATTATATTGATATTTAAAAATTTTCCAACAAAGAAAACTGAAGGCCTAGATAACATCACTGATGAATTTTACTTAATATTTAAGGAAGACATAATACCAATTTTACATCATGTCTTTCAAAAATTGGAACAGATGGGAACACATCCCGATCTATTTTTTGAGGCAAGAACCATCTTGATTTCAAACTAAAGTAACTACAATAAAACTATAGAACAATATCCTTCATGAATATAAATGCAAACATCTTCCACGAAGTATTAGAAAATCAAAGCCAGGTACAAACACCAATCTTGAGCTATATTTTGCATAAGGCCAAAATGAGGCTATGTAGAGTACTGAGACAAAAAGCAAATCATACCTGATGGTCAAGTGGAGTTTATCCTGGAGATTTAAGATTGTTCAATGTCTGAAAATCAATCAACATAGCTCTATAACAGACGAGCTGAACTGAAGAAGAAAAAAAAATACGGTTATTTCAACTGGTGCAAAAAAAGGATTTGACAAAATTTAACATTCATTTATTATTAAAAAATATATAACCACTCCAAGGAATACAGAAGTTGAACTTTCTCAGCCTGATAAAAAGCATGCTTGAAAAATCTACAACTAACATGATACTCTATGATAAAACATTGAATATATTCCCTTTAATATTGTGATCATGTTAAAGATATCTATTCTAACAATCTCTATTAAATATTGTACTGTAAGTCCTAGCCAGTTCAATAATATAAGAGAATTTTAATAAAAGGCATGTGGATTGAAAAGGGAGGAGAAATTTTTTCTTATTCACAGGTAGAATGATTGTCTCGGTAGAAAATCCTGAAAAGTCTACAAGAAACTGTTAGAACTAGTAAGATTATCAAGATCAACTTACAGAACACAGTCACTTTTCTTTGTAGTAGCAAAAACAATCGGGAATTTCAAATTTAAACATATAAAAAATTGCAACAATATATGAAACACTAATCATATGTGTGTGCAATATCTTTTCATTGAAACTATTAAAGATTTATGTGGAGAACTAAAGAGAATCCAAGAAAATAGAGCAGTATTCCTTGTTCATGGATCAGATCGCTTGATATTACCAAAAAAATCAATTCTTCTTTAATTTAACCATAAATTAAATGCAATTATAATAAAAATATCAGCAGCCTTTTTAAATAAAAATTTGCAAGCTGAATCTCAAGTTTTTTTTATGGAAAATCAGAGGAACAAGTATAGCAAAAACAATTTTAAAAAATAGTTCAAATACACATATGCATAATTTAAGGACTTACTACAAAGTAAATAATGTAGCATGGTATTGATAAAATAATGGATTCATAGATCACTGAGAAAGAGTAAAGAGACCAGTAACAGGCCAACTTTCGTATGGTCAATTGATTTCCAACAAAGGCAATTCAATGGAAAAATGATAAACTTTCTGGTCAATGGTGCTAGAACAATTAGATATCCACAGATAAAAATGTCAATCTTGACCTATACCTTGTGCAAGACTGCACTAATGATATATAGGACACTGAGGCAAATAAATAGAAACCACATTTCTTTTGACAGGGTCTCTGTCTACATAAGCAATTTGAGTCAGTTTAAATTACTATATCAATAACATTCTGGCAGATCATTCTAAGACAATCCTACAAAAGAGGAGGGAGTGATCCACTCATTAAGCTGCCTTCTTGGAACCAAGGCCCACCCCTGGGGCCTAGGATTGCCTCATATTCATAAGTCCTAAAGATCCTCATAGCATATGGTTGAATTGATTAATAGATAAAAGGGTTGGAGAGTAGCACGAAGGGAAGAAATACTGACAGAGGACTCAAACAGGTTGTTTTAGGAACCTGAGTGCTACTCTGACCATTTTGAAGAAAGTCTTACAAAGTACAGGAGGAAAGGAGTGTAGTTATGGCCCCAGGCAAGGCCCCCGCTTGCCTAAGTGCCCAGATCAAAAAGCAGTACTGCCTTTACCACATATAAAACTCACTTAGTGTCCATCAATACATGAGTGGATTAATCCATGTTTTTAATTTAAATTATATTCTGTAAATTCTATTTCATTTTTTTGATAGCCCCTTGTTACTTTTTTTTGGCACCCAATTTTATTTCTTTTAAGCAACTAAACGTGCTCGCTGTTGTTCCATACGTGAGGATTCCAACATCTGCATTCCTGGCGGGTCGTGGTCTGCAGTTTACGGTTTCTGACAGCTGTTGCTCCTGGTGAACGGTTTCCTCAAATATTTAGTGACTTTGGTTTTGAATTCACGTTTCTCAGGACTATTTCTATGCAAAGTTGTTGAAGCCCAGGTTCGAGTTTGTCAGTCTAGAGGTTAACCATATTGCCAGCCCTTATAATTAACAATTACTATACATTTGAACTTTATACATTAATTGTAGCAAATTGCCCCTCCCCGGTCTTGCTGGTGATAGATTTATTTGATCTTTCCATTTATCTAAACTGTAAGAACATAGCTGAGGGATTAGACCTCTACACTAATTAAATGTGGCTTTTATTATTTTTCATATTCTTGTTTTCTGTAAGATTTTCTTTTTAAAAAAGATTTGTATGTTAATAGGACATTTCAAACTCACCATTCTTGTGGAACTGCTTACCTCAGAACACACTCTGGGGACTAGATGACTTCATGAGGTTGTTAATCCTGCCCGTGTGGAGAACACCAGTCTGGCTAAGATCAGTCCAATGACTCCCAAACATAAACAAGACATTAATAATAAGAATGTTTTTAAAATAATTTAAAATATTGTAAAAATTCTGTTTAGTTAAATGTAAGCTCCTAGAAGGCAGAATGCTGTCTTTGCAGAGTCTAGAATAAATTAGTTTGATAATCAGAATCACCTAAGGATTTTTTTTAAAGTTTCTATTTGCAGAAATAGAAATCGCTGCAGATGGCGTAAGGACCATTCTCTGAGAGACACTTTAAGAGGAGGAAAAGGAAGTTTTCTATAATCCAATGAGATAAGATGCCATTTTATCCAATAAAATAAAAGCCTGCAGTACTGTGTATTGTGCTTTACGCAAAGTGTATTTTTGACTAATGCTGTGCAAACACACATCCAAAGTGTTGTCCCAGCCTGTGTGGGTTGCAGAGACTGGCGGGGGCCGAGTCAGAAGCCGCCGGGTGGCTGTCCCGAAATCTGCCCAGCATGCTCCGCGGCAGAGGAGACACCTCTAAGTGCCATGGGCTACTTTTAACATCAAGGGAACATGTCTCTAAATTAATTTAATTGAGCTTCTACTGAGAGAAACAATTTGGTGTTTGTGGTCACAGCCATGACAAGACAATTCTCCTTTCCCAACATGACAGTTGGGGCTGAGATTTTAGTTAGATGTTCACTGCGATGATTTTTGAGGAATGATGTCTTAGGATTAATTAGATGAAATAAACAATTATATATTTAAATTTCCTGAATCCAAAAATAATATGACTATTGCTTAGCGGATAGTTATAAGGGTTTTTTTTTCAGTTTGGCAGGTTTTGGCTTTTTGCTAATTTCTCATCTAATTAGCTGAATTACTATTGCTTGTGAGTATTTTTGTAATGTAAAATTTAAATTTGAATTTAAGGTGTAATCAGACACATTTCTGATTTGCAGTACGTCTCAACGTCTTCTATGCATCTGTAACAACCACCCACTCCTTACGGAAACAAAAAGTATCGAGAGTGATTAATCTAGCTAAGAATTTGCTAAAAATGAATACATGCCAACTGCATTCATATCCAAAAGCATGTTCACCTGTCTTCAAGGTTGGTCTACAAGTTAGCCTGACTTCTGTGTCACTGTCATTGTGAGAGCTTCTGTACCCCGTCCTCAGCCCTCCTGCCCGCCGGGCCACGGGTTTCTCGCTCTCACCCACCCAGGTCTTTCATGCAGACGGGGTCGCGCTGGTCCCATCCAACACCGTTCCGCTTCCCGAGGGTGCAACCGCTGCTCCCGGGCTGTCTCTCCTTCCCCCCTCCACGACCGCAAGGAGCCCACGCCCTCCCCACCCAGCGCCCTCTGCCAGGCGGGGATACTGGTGGGTTGCTACAGAATTTCCAAAATCTTGGAAACGAATTATTTGTGTAGGTGAATTGGTGGTGTTTTGACTTGCCCATTATTTTTTACCCTGTATTTTTTTAAAGCAAGTTATAAAAATAGCCTTGACCCAATGCCGTGTGTAAATCTGCGTGTCTTCCTCTGAACCTGCTGCCTGTAGCTTCCCAGTCGGGCCCCCACCTGGCAATTCCTTGCTGCGGTCCAGGTTTGGTGAGGAAAGGGAGAAAGAGCCGCAGCCTGACTTTGGCACCAGGACATTCTGCTGGTTTCGCAGTAGCCGATTCAAGCCCAACGGTGCCGGAATTTCGGCCAATGACATCTTTGTGCCAATGAGGTCAGCCCAAGGCACCAGGGAGGATTAGAAGCTCTTTGGAAAAGGAAAGACCTGGCCCGTGCTTATTAAAATGTAGGAGCCAAATCAGCTCTACCTACGTGGCACTCGTCTGCCATAGAATTTCCGTCTCTCCTCTGTGATGCTAATGAGATATGAAAAGCCTTTTCTCTGCTTGCAGGTATCAGCACAGTAACATTAATGACACAGAATCAGCTGCCGTGAATGGGAGAGAACGAGTTCACCTATACTATAATTTATAATTGGCCTACTCAGGGGACCTAAATCTTTTTGCAAGAGAACTAGAGCAGTTTGTGCTTTCAAATATGTTCCTTTCAAGCTTGCATTGTCACAGAGAAGGTCTGAAAGAATCCGTTTGCATTTAATTCAGACTTCAGTATTCTAGTCTGAAAAGACTCAAAGAAGAAAAGAAAGAAGGAGAAAAAAAAACCCTTCAGCTTCTCTAAGGCCTGTGTGTGACATCAGGATTTGTTGGCATCAAACTGCCCCTGTGACAGACATCATTATATCATCGCAGGAAGGAAAAGAATGAATAGAGCCCCCAAATATTTCTGGCCGCGTTCCAAATGTACGCAGTTTATGGCAACTCCTAGGAAAATCTCCCTGCTTTCTGGGGCAACGCAGGGCTCGAGTGGGGCCCATTGGGGAACACTTTATTTTAAGCTTCCATCGATGGGTGCTTAACTACCACTAATTTAGAACAGTGGCTTGGGGAACCATGCTTGTGAGTCACATACGTATCGAATTATTCCATTGTGATTGGTTTTACTGCAAGGACTGCCGGGGAGGCGTTGTTGATGGGAGCCCAGGGAGTGGGCAGAGCCTCTGCTGAGCCCGGTCCCTCCCTAGGCTGGGAGCCGCCGCCGTGATCGCGGCGCCTGCACCACGCCAGAGAGGCTGGAGCCAAACGACATTGACCTAAATATTGACATTCATCCCTGAATTTCTCTTGCTCCCTACTAACTTTAGGAAGCTGGGACTCAAAGTGAGGGACGCCCGTGGGCCCCGTCCGTGGGATTTCAAATCCCCAGCCCCGGCGCCACGCCAGCGTGGAGGCTTTTCTGCCTGGAGTCCTCCCCGCGGCCCATCCTCCCCCGGCCTCCCGGAGCTGGGCAGTCCCGCCAGCGCCCCTTCAGCACCTCCGGGCCTCACAAGCGAACCCAAGGGGTCCGAACCAGGCCGTGCCTCCTCCCTGTTCGGGTGCCCTCACAGCCGGAATCCTAACGCGAGCCCCTTCCCAAGCCCCGTGGATTTCCACTCCAGACTGTGTCCTGAAGCCGCCCCGTCCTCAGCCCTCCTGCCCGCCGGGCCACGGGTTTCTCGCTCTCACCCACCCAGGTCTTTCATGCAGGCGGGGTCGCGCTGGCCCCATCCAACACCGTTCCCCTTCCCGAGGGTGCAACCAGCATCCCCAGAGGCCTGCGGCCAGGCTGACCCACTGCTCCCGGGCTGTCTCTCCTCCCCTCCTCCACGACCGCAAGGAGCCCACGCCCTCCCCACCCAGCGCCCTCTGCCAGTAACGGGCTCATCACCTCACCGCGCAGCTCCAACACCCGCTGTCCTGGAGCAGCCCCGGGCCCCTGGCAGGAATTAGCTCCCACTCTTGTGCTCTGCTGGGGCACCCGGCACATTCCCTTCCTGGTGCTTGTCTGGCAAAGCGCATCTGCACCAGGCACCCGCAGGGCTGCTACGAGGAGGAGGCCACACTGCACAGAAGTGCCTGGGGGCACCGGAGGTGTTTGACTATTTAATACAAAATTATTAGTAAAAGTGGTTGCATCTGGGGCTCCCCGACATGTTGGAGCAAAGCCGTCTTGCCTCTGCCCCGGGTCCCCCAGCGTGACGTGAAGACCGGGGCTGGCAGCAAGTCCCCGGGAACACACAAGCGCCCGTGCCAGGAAGGCTGCGCTTGGAGGAAACGCCAGGCAGCCCCTGGCTTTGTGTCCTGGCGCCTGTCCCGGCAGGACCCAGCCTGCTCCCGTGCACCCCTCGCTGTGCAGCAGACACTGCAGGACTCTGTGCACACCCACCTGCCTCAGTTCCCACCTGGGGACCCTCGTTTCACAGGTTGCTCAAAGTTAATGTGCTGCCCTTGGAGGGGACACGTGGGCACAGGCAGAAACACCTGGATCCTTAATCCGCGTTCTGGACAAGTCCCTGCCCACGTCCCACCGGATCATCTCTGCTGGACATCCGCTCCATGGCCACAGCCATCCCTCTCCACCACCGCCTGTTGTCAGGCCCGGCTCCACTTCTGCTTCTCTTCCTACCGATGGTTACCCAAACCACAGGCAGCAGGAGTGGGCTCACCTCGCCCGACCTCCTGCGATTTCACCGTCTCACTTATGACCGTGACAGACAACTCTGCCTGAACGTTATGTCACATGGCCTCTCGAAATCAAGCACACGAACCTTTAAGAAATTAATTCAAATAATTAATAGGGAGATCATGGAATCGTCAATTTTGAGAAAAACTCCACAGGCCACAAACACTGAGCACGCCCGGGGCACGGCTGGCGGAGCGTGAGCATGTGCGCCAGCCGCGCGGCTGCAGGGCCGTGTCTGCAGCCCTGGGGGGGCTCCCAGCCCCTCGTCTGCACAGCAGTTTCGGGAGTGAGCACGGGGACTGAGGAGGAGGCGGGGGCGGGCGCCAGGGCTCTGGCCAGGAGCGGGAGGTCACAGCGTGGGAGAGGAGGATCCAGGTGGTCGTGGGTCGGAGTCGGCGACATCCGCGTGAACAGCCGTGTGGCGGGATGTGGATACACACAGATGCATTACGGACACTCGCAATACGCAGTTGTCACACACGCATCCCCTTGCTCTGTCAGCTGAGAGGCCTGGAAGCAAAGGCACCGCAGCCACCAGCACCCCCAGGGGGTCGCTGATCCTCGGACGAGCAGGAAAGCACAGGTGGACCTGGAGTGTCACGTGGCGCGGAGAGCAGGAAATGCTCAAACAAGAGAACAGAACAAAACACAAACCACAACGATGGGGGCGTGTCGCGGGGACGTAAGAGCTCCCACCCGCCAGAGCTAGGAGACGCAAAAGCGCCTAAGGGAGGACAAACTACAGCCCGGAGAGTGAGCACCCCCGAGTCGTAAGACAGCAAGTATGTGATTGAACAAACAAATAAACGGAGGGAAGACACAAATCTCCCCGGCAGACGAATCCTGAGTGAGCTGTGAGGATGCTCAGTCCTCTGGGAGGCGGAGCACAGACTCCACCTTGGACGGGTCTCCAGGCCGACCCTCCTCGGGTGCCGCTTGTAGAGACGCAGCCACCCAGGGCGCCGTGGGCACAGCCACGTGAAGTTGCGTTGGCAGCGCGTCGCCTCAACGTCTTCCCCCACAGACCCGGCCCAGGTCTAACCGTGAGACAGTCACCAGACAGATCCCAAGGGGGACGTTTGACAAAACCGCTGACCCTCAAAAGTGTCAAGGTCACAAGCTGGGGAGCATGTAAACTCCCAGCCAGGAGCCCAAGGAGGCCTGGCGACTCCATGAGGTCCAGTGTTCGGGCAGGATCCAGGCAGAAAGATGACTTTGGGTAAAAAAATAAGTGTGGATAAAACGTGGTCTTCTGTTAATAATGATATGTCAACACAGACTCACCGGTGGGGACAGAGGCGCCGTCCTGATGTAAAATGTCCTTCCCAGGCATTCGGAAACCCTGCGCTGCCCCTGAACATTTCTGTAGAACAAAGACAGCTCTGAACAACACAGCCGTTAACGCGCTGCTGTGGGAGACACGCGAGTCTCCTACACCAGGGAAAAAGCTTCGCACGGTGGGATTTTGAGGCGAGTGACATCTTGACCATGACAGAAGGGTTTGGGGTACGAGAAGGCCAGGGGGACCTGCTCTCACTGTGAGGTCCACAGGCGGGGGACCTCACAGCCCGGCCGGGGCTAGCGGTGGGCGCGACCGGAGCCCAGATCCCAACTCCACCGACAGCACGAAGCACAGTTTAGAAGAGAACCATCCGGACACGTACGTACCCTGCTTTATGACCACACACCTTAAATTCAAACTCAACGTGGTATAAAATGCAGGGATGTGAACTCTTCAAACAAAATTTCAAACATTCAAAATGAGTTTTTGAATGTCTCGAAGACGGCATGGTCATAAGAATTTTAGAGCCAAGAAAATCCCAGAAACCACGTCCCAAGTGCTGTTTGCCGTAGCTGGGAGGCCGCGCAGAGCCCGGGTCCCCGCATCTGCCCCGAGGACCCCGCCTGCCCTCACCCTCCCGCACACATCGCTGCGGCTCTAAATGGGGTGCTAACACCCACAGCGCAGAAAACCAAGAAACTGCCACCGCGTTCGCAGGGCTCCACCCGCTCCGTGAATGTGCTGGTGAAAACAAGAAATCTCTGTAACTGGTTTCAAAACAAAAGCGCACCTTCGTTTCTACTGCAGAGACCAGCAAGTGCCCGCCGTGGAAACAGACGCAGCTTTCCTTCAGAAGGTGCCAACTCCCCAGCGCTACCCGCCAATGCGCAAAGCCAAGATGGGGAAGCTCGCGTTTCCGGTGGTTTCTACGAGTCCCCTTGACGCCCCGCAGGTGTGAGCACAGGAAGCCCCGGTCCGCGGCACCTGCGGCCCTCGGCAGAAACCCCCGCCCGCAGAGAACTCCGGTCCGCGCGGGCTTCAGAGTGCGATTTCCCCAGCCAAATTTGGAAAAAAAGAAACTGGAATCTGATTGCTAAATATACAGACACTTGGGGGAAAAATGAACTTGGTTCTTAGTTTTATAGCCCAAATAATTTTTAGCTGAAGAAAATAATAGAAATGAACAACAGACATAAAACTTTAGCCTGTGTAAATTAAATGGTTCCGCTGCATTAACTTCATAAAACCATAATCTTCTCCTCCATAAACCATTACATGCACTGCAACATACCTGATTTATGGGGTGTGGAATCGATGGGAAAAATTAATGCTTGAAAAACATATTAGAGACATTATTGAACAGATTTTAATTGAGATTTGATTTCAATGCCCCTTATCCACATGATTAATGGGTCCTACCCCTGGACTCCAGCAGGCTGAAAAGAGTCTTTAATATGACAATTAAGTATCTGTCTCTGGGTTTTATGTGGCTGTCCCCACTGCAAGCCCGTCAGTACAGTGCAGCCTTTGTGCAGATTAAATTGAGACTCAATTTTCTCTATTTTCCAGCACTTACTTATGTTTTATGACAAGCACTAAATCAATTTTATGCTATTATTGATTTTTTCTTAAATGGACACAAACCATTTCGCCTTTTGCCCTTCTTCCCACCTTCCCTCCTCTCCTCTCCTCCCTGCGCGGCTGATATACGGCCGGCAGAGGAAATTCCTAACGCTTCCCGAGATTTCTACAGGTCGTGCCAGTCCGGTCCGTTTTTACCACATCGGAATTGACAGACTTAACCTGGAATTCTATCAAAACTTATATATTGTTGTAATGCGACAAGGATGGTGCGTTGTTGGGTTTTTTTTGTTTTTCTTTTCCTTCCAAAACAGAAAAGCCTCAAGGTTAATTCATTTCCCTGTAAGTTCTGGCCGAGATTTCTTCTATAATATTGCCAAATTTTTTGAGCAGAAGCTTAAGCTATAATTTTTCCAACATCCTTGAAGTCTAATTAATATAGCAATGGAGGGAGAATCTATTCCATGGCTTGCAGGGAAAGGGCATTATCTGCGAGGTGCAATAACTCCTCTGTGGTGCCCGGCGACAGCTAGCTGCATGCGATGCAATTAAGAAGCTCCCGGATCTTTGGGGCTTTATCCTCTATGACCTATGGCAAAAATTAACTGCTGCCTTGGGCAAAAGAAGTAAGAATAGGTACATAATTTGTAATCAGATAGAATTTTTTCTGAGTGAAGAATTATACATGAAGTAAAACAGGCAGCAACACAGCCTGCTGTACAAGTCCCTCATTTATGTGATGATTCAACTGCTTGTCTTTGAAAATATAATCATATTTAAGTATAAACACCTATTTCCTTTAGATGTAATTATAAAACTCAGACAAGTAAGTACAATGGTTACATTCAGTTCTATAATTAACACATTTTATGTATTTTATTCAAACTATTAACAGCTAAGCTACACATAAGCATGAAGATAACATGCTTTCTCTTTTAGAGCCATAAAAATATAACCTATGATGATATCATTATCTTTGATAAATAGCTGTACAGTACTATTTGCAACAAAATTTTGAAAACAATAACATTTGCAAATCCAAAGAGTGCAAAAATCAAGTGCTTCCCTTTGGTACCTTTCCTTAATACAATATTAGTTTACCTGTGAACTTTGGAGGAAAAAGAACAAAAGAATGCATGGTAACCAGGAAGTCAATTTTTTTAATTAATCTGGTTCTTCTTTTTTTCTGTCTCAAAGGAATCGCAAGAATATTACTGTAAAAGAATGCAAAACGCTTTCTAATCTTAGGTGGGCATGCCATGGCAAGGTTCATTAGGTTAGGTTAAAAGAAAACACATTTTTCAAATGTTTTCCATGGAAGGAGACCTTGGAATGGTTTATGTCAAGTGTTTAGACACCCACAAGTTACTCCCACACTGAAAAATGCCGAAACATTGGGCTCCGTGGCTTGCTCCGTGCTGACATCTTCCACGCACGCCGTGGTGGCCGTCAGCCCCGCGGGGCGGCAGGCGCGTTTCCAGCACAGGCTGCAGCCCTGGGCCACTCCCCCCAGCGGCGCTTCCATGTGGGAGACGACACACAGTGTCAGCCTCCAAGGTTGGGGGCTCCTCGCGCTGGCCTGTGGGGTCGGCTCCCCGTGACTTTGCAGCCGTGGGGGAAATGTCACGAGTCAGCATTCTCTCTGCAGCTGTCGCTCTGCCCTGCGCGTTGAGAAAGCTCCCTGGTACCCAGGGTCCCTTGGAGAGGTCACACATCTGGGGGTGACACAGAGGATATTTGTGAGAAATGTTGCCAAGGATCGTATGTGTGAAGAACATACACAAATTAATAAGATGCGCACAAGCAGAGGGAAAATGGGCAACACATCAGAAAATGTAATGCACAGAAAGAATATTATAGAAACAACAGTGAGCAGGAAAAAATGTTTTAAAGACTTGAGATCTGTTCCAATTTTGCTGAAAGCTACTTGACTGACTCAATTTCTTCCAGGATTTTTCTCTTCTGACATTTAAATTTGCCTTTCTATGTAGCAAAAGTTCTGGGCCTGGGCATGACTGTCACCTGGGGGGTTGTCCGGTGCACTGCGGGACATTTTGCAGCATCTCTGACCCCTCCCCCCCCATGCCAGGCGCCCCCAGCGACGTCTCCAGCAGCAGCCAATGTCCTCTGGGGACCAGGGGTCAGAATCGCGTGGTGGAACCTCTGCTCCACAGCCTCTTCCGGACTCTAGTCATCCAGGGCCCTGCTCTGGGTACAGTCCACCCCCTCCCCTGGGGCAGTGAGAACTAGACAAAGGAAAATGGTAACGGGTTTAGACGAGAAGTCCACAATTATATAATGTTCTTCTGAACTTCCATTCCATGCTTGCATTAATGATACAGCTTGAGTTCAGCAAATTTCAAATAAGCCATGATTGAACGATGGGCCATTTGTTTGACATCAACCTTCATGTCTACAGTGGATGTATCACGGGAGGTCTGAAAGGGGAAAATTTCCTCTCAGTGATTATGAAACGGTTCTGATGGGAGCAGGCCACACATACCATAGCTCGACTTAAAGAAAAGTCTCATCAAATTACCCAACCCTTAACCTAAACACTGTTGGAGCACCAGGGCTCTCTCACTTCTGCTGACATTTTAACATGGACAGTGGCTGCGGGTCAGAGACAGGACCACGCGTGGAGGCAAATGAGTGCACGCCCATGGTAACCAGGATACTCACAGTCAGCTCTGGGACCTAAAAATCCCCGGACTCAGAGCCCAACAGCTGTCCGTGCTAACGCCCAGCACCCAACTCGACCGCCCTAACTGTAGAAGGTTGATTAACTGCCCTGGGGCTCTGATTCCTGATTATCAAATTTAAGTTCCCTCATTCGTTTTATCTTTCAACCCTCCAATTCTCCAATTCGACGGACACGCTCAGTACCAGCATTACTACTAGTTACTCTCATCCCAAAGGTTTTAAAAAATATTTATTTTAACAGAACTACAGTCAGAAAAATTTGAGGAAAGAGAGCTACTTAGCAAGTATAAAATCTAATACAGACTGAGTGCTCATTGCATGAACCGAATCACACAGGTCATGTTAAGTAGTCACGGGGTATTAAATGTAAAGACTCACACATCCCTTCTCGAACGTTTGTGGTATCTACGTTGCCATACTGAAAACAGAGACAAAAATACTGTCTTCGTGCTGCTTACGCTCTGGTGAGACATGTGGTAAAATAAGGAGAGAAAACATTGACACTATGAGGCGGCGATGACTCTGTGCAAAGAAAACTTGAGCAGCGAAGGGGAGTGGAGATCACGCTTTGGTTTTCCTGGGAAGTTTCCATTAACAGAATCAAATACTAAGAAAATTGAATTTGAAAAACACATTCTATTAAAGAAAATATACACTACTAAAAAATAAATTTAAAATAAACACCCACTTATTATATAATGGCATGTAACTAAAATCAGCCTAAAGAATTAAATTGGAAATAAAACAGAGCTGCATGATGCGTATATTCTTCCATTAACAAGGTCCTTTATAAAAAAATCTTCAACTTCATATAAACCAAGGTTGTCTCCATTTTAACAGAGGTTTCTGTCTCCATTTTCTCCATGGCTCCCATTAATGAGCTAATTAAGGCAAGAGCCTGTGCTGTTCTTGAAGGAATTAGGTCATGGCTGCTCTGGAGTTGGGGCAAAATACTGATTTGTGTCAAACTGGGAGAAAAGCGTGTAGGACTTTCAAGAGGTTCACGCGAGTGGCCCCCTTTCTCTGGGAGGACCCTGCAGGCAGCCTGGGGGTCCACGTGGTCACAGTGCTCGGCAGCCCCTGGCTTGCGCTGGGTACCAGGGCAGGGACATCCCTCTGCGCTGGCTTCCCCTCCCTCCCCACTTCTTCCCTCCCTGCGCACCCTCTCTGGGCTGGAACCCAAACCCGCCCGGATGCCCCTCGGGTCGGTGAGGATGCCCACGGCCGGGCAGGCCACCGTCCCAGGAGAGGGCGGCGGGTGCTGTATCCCCAACACAGAGGCCCCTTCCCAGTCTTGGGCTGTGGGCCCCGAGAATGACGCTGGGGCTTCCACCATGGCCGGGGCCAGACATGACCCTGGCAGGTGTCACCGGGCGCTGCAGGTGTCTCCAGGCATGAGGCCACCAGCAGAGAGGGACGCACCCTCGGGAGGCAGCACACAGTGAGTGTTTCAGGTACCTCTCTCTGGACGCATGGCTCCACTCCTGCGCAAGTCCCTGTCCCCATGGAGGGGTCGGAGACGGGCTGGAGGCCCGCAGGGTCGGGGGGCTGCAGGCCGGGCCTGCGCAGCAACAGGGTGCGAACACCTTCCCGCAGCGCCGGCCGCGAGCGCGCAGCTGGCGCGGAGCTGTCTGCCGCGGGAAACACGCGGGGAAATTACCTATCGCTCCCCGCAGAGGCATCCTGCAACCCCCGGCCCAGCCCTCCGCGCCGCGATAATATGCTCCCATCAGTTTTAATAGCCCCGTGCTGGATTCAGGAGGTGTTATGGATTGTACAGCAAGCATATTGTCATTAAATTAAATTTTCAGAACATTCCCCAGCTCATCACAAATACCACCGAGAGTCATCATAATCCGTTCTCAACACATGTGTAATTGCCTTCAGCTGGCGTCTTTTACAGTTGACATTGTTCGGCGTGATAAGGTGATTGGTGATTTGAATACACTGCTTGTTTCATAGCTGCCGTAATTGAAATATGGTATGTGTGAATGGAAGATTACATTAAGACCTCGGATAATCACCTGACACGAGAGTAATTGAGTCTACAATCTGCCACTGGGTCTCTCAGGGAGGCTGGAATGAAAAGAAGCCATTAGCAGCACACTGCACCACTGCTGGCTGCGCCGCGTGCCAGGCTGCCATTCCAGAGCGGTGGGCGCCGCGCCACGCTGTCGAGGGCACCGTAAATGACAGGGAGGAAGGAGGCGCGGCTGTGGGAGAGGAGAGTGGAGCTCTTCCCCGTGGGGAGGGCAGGCAGGTTCTAGAACAAATACTCCCGCGCCATTCACGGAAGCCTTTTCCGTGTCCTCTTGCTCCCCAGTGAGAGCGTCAGAGGCGAGGTTCACGCTGCCTGTGCTCCGCTTCTTTGTCTCTGTCACTCCCCTCCAATCTCTCTCCCTCCAATCGCTTCCCTCTCTCCCCGCTCCTCCCTCCTTCTCTGTCCCTGTCCTTCCCTGTCTCCCTCTCTCCTCTCTGTCCCCCCTCCTCCCTCTCTCCCTCCATCCTTCTCTCCCAAGGTCCCTGCCTCACTCTGTCCCCGCCCGCGGGAGGAGCTCGGAGCTCCTGCCCATGCCCACTTGGTACAGCGCAAACCCGGGAGACCAGCTGGAAGGATACGGAACAAACACGCACGCCTGCCCTGGAGTCGACGGGAACTTCACACAGACGTAGATTCCTGGAGAGCAGAAGCTGAATGCCAGTGCTTTCCAGGCCTGGAGGGCAGAACATCGTTTTCAGTGGACTGTGACCACCGTGCAGGGCTCGACATCACTGCCTTCTGGTGGAAGCACTCTGCCAACCTGCTTTCTCCAGGTCTGTGCTGAACAGCAGGAGCGTAACACAGCTGAGATGTTAAAACAGCCGCCGCCCTCTAAGGGTGCCCCCTGCATTCTCGACACAGAGACCTGGCCGACATGGATATTGCCCAACATCTGAAAAGATTACTGTTATTTCTAAATTGTCCTCAGAATTAAGAGACAGGTACTGTTTTTTATTGGCTCAGAGCAGTGCCACCTGAGTTAGTCCAAAGGCAAAAGAAAGCACTTTACCCACCTCCCTCTTCACGTGTACACAGGATTTTGCATCTACCTGTTACCTGCAGGTTAAAAGTTAACTGATGCCAACCAAAGCATCGGTGGGGCTAGTTCC
The DNA here is from genome assembly GCA_963575035.1 of Avahi laniger. Classification (NCBI taxonomy): domain Eukaryota; kingdom Metazoa; phylum Chordata; class Mammalia; order Primates; family Indriidae; genus Avahi; species Avahi laniger. The sequence continues at coordinate 28,008 of CAUYSK010031077.1, forward strand.
TAAGGACATGTCCCACTGGTCAACTTAGAAACCAGGAGGGAACTTTTTCAGTTGATTACATTGTGGTTTTATCACCTCCTTGGCATGTTCTAGTAGGCCAAGAACAACGCCTGACTCAGACCCTGATTCTTGTCCCTGCTCTGTGAGTTACCAGCTGTCTAACCCCGAGTAGGTCCCACAACCTCTCTGAGGTCGTTTTTCCAACTCCAAAATGGAGGTGATTGTGCCTTTCTTGTCTTCTTCCCACATGTGTGGTGAAGAGCTTAAAATATAGACAGGTATGTGAAATCCCTGCAAAACTATTAAGAGCAGCATGAACACAAGACACTATAATTTGCAGTGACTGTCATGACTACGCTTCATGTTGTGCGTTTACAAACTTACCTTAGACCAGTGGGTTGAAATTCACCAATTGGCACAAAACCCTATCTATTATAATAAAAGAATCTACTCGGATTGATGAATAGAGGAAAGCTGAACCGGAGGCCCCCTCGGCCCACACTGGGTTTTCCCACTCGGATCCGTGTGGGAGGAGCCTAAGGTGTCCTGATCTTGAAGCCCCGAGGGCTCCACTCCTGATGGGGAACATCCCACAGGAACCTAAAAAGCTATTCCTCCTCCATGCATGGGAAGTCAACAGGGTTTTCCAGCAGCCTTTGTCAAGCTGAGGACAGTATATACCCGACTGCCCAGGTGGACTGAGCAGCTTCTTGACTCAGATCTCACACCAAAGACAAGGCACCTCAAAACGCCCCAGAATGTGGACATCCTCACACCAGAGCCAGGAACACCGAGAACAGACCACTCATCACCTTGGGGTTTATTGTGCACAGCACAGAGCACGACCCAGATCTAATTCCGTGTCCAGGAGGAAACGTAAAAACAGCAGCTTGGGTTACTCTTCTTCTTTATGGAAGTCTCTCCTCTATATATTACTCTCCTAAGTGATGTTTCAAAACTTGAAAGGGCCCAGTGCTTTTTTCTGAAGAGCTGACAGTCGCAACTTTAGTTTGTTTGACCATAAACAGCAAAGTTTTACAACATACAAAAAATACAGTAGTCCTGTATGACACTGTCAATATCATTTATAGCACCATTTTACACAAAGGCACAAGTGTCATAAAAGAGAAATAACTTCTATCACCTGCCCTAAAATGACTTATGTCATAAATAAGTCGCATTTCTGGAGGAGAACCAATAAAGTCCTAGCAAATACAATTTTTCCCACTGAATAATCACCCTGACCTTTTCCTGTAACATTAACCTCCTAAAAAAAGTAATAACACTGGTCTTGAAGAAAGAGGAAAATGAGTCCCTCCCCAATAAGGCAAATCTCAGTCTCTTTTTTCAAAAGGAATTGGGAAAAGTTGGTGTCAACACGGGTCAGTGGTCGTGTTGCTGGAGACTTAAGTGATGAAAGCTCATCAGGAGGAATGGTGATTTTTTAATTCTTTTCAAAGTTAAGTGTTTACCGAGATAGTGACTCAGCCACATTTTATCTGCTCTCCACCGGCTGATGTATGGCCTTCACACCGCACCCGTACGAGCGCCCGTGCTGTTGTCCGAATCCACAAACACGGGCACGCACATGCACACGCACACGCACACGCACACGGACACGCAGGCTGCCACCGACCTCCCTTTACGTGTGCAGCTGTTGCGTGACGGGGAAGTCACTAAGGCTGTGTTCCTCCTCAGGGACGCAGGTTTGGGCGTGTCTGTTAGTGAGAGAGTAGGGCCGGGAAGGGCTGGAACGCGCTCCTGCTCTGAAACCTGGGAGGACAGCGTCGCACAGATGGAATTCCAGGCTCACCCGAGTGCTTGACGGCTCTTCCTCAGGTGTGTCTAACTCTTTGATGGAGACTGTGTCGTCCACGTTGATTCAGGCATAAAAATGTATGAGAAGTCACGCTTGTAACTTAACCCACAGATCTCCTAAATCAATATTGTTAACCATTGCCAGCCGGGCGACATGCTATCTCTGTAATTATTATTATATGAGGATCCAGTACAGATACATATATGAGTTTATTATGGTCATATGTTATATACACATAATAGATATATTTGAAATATTTGGAAACTCTGTAACTATTGGAAAAATTGACAAGAACTTCCAGGATTAGTGACTAATATATATATTTCTTTACAAGAGAAAAATAAAAATCCCTCATTTCTTACTTTAAGACATGTGAATTCATAGCTCAAGAACAAAATACTCATCTTCCTATTGTCCTGCTCTGGACAAGTGGGGAGAGAGAGGTTTAAGTGAGTTATATCTTGTATTCATTTGTTTTATTTTATTTATTTTATGTTTGATTTTATAATTATTCTGTTACCTTTATTTCTTATGAAAAGCAAAGTGTTTTGTTAAATATAAAATTTGGAGGCACAAATTCAGTCTCCCGTCTTCCTCAGACTTGAGTACTTTGTCTTACAATAACAAAAGCAATGATAAAAATAAGCTGGGGTCTACAGAGGTAAGTACATGAAGGTGGGGAAAGTATTTCGCTTTGTGTTCACAGGCTTGGTTTCCAATCTCAAATCACTCTTAACTGAAATTTCTAAATCTTGACAGAAGAGCAATTTGGAATTTTTAACTGCAAAGTTCCTGCCTTACAAGATGTTTCAAGACGGGACATCTTCCCTAATAGGTACCAGTCGATTTAGGAGCAACTCCAAACCAATTTAAATCCTGTTTGGAAGATAATTTTTTTTTAACATCTCTTGTAAAATTATGAGATATTCCCCAATATAACTGAAAAACATATTACATGTCAAATCTAAAAAACATAGTTTTAATCTTACTCTCAACAGTTTATCTGTGTTTGACAATATGGATGCTGCCCTGCGACCTGAGCTTGCCCGACTCACGACGCACACTGCGCGCTGTCAGGGAGCTGCTCGGGTCACCCCATCTCTTTGCCTTTCCTATCCATGGTGGGCACAGGAATTGGTTATCAAACAGACACATGAACTGAGATAAAAATCTAAGTACTGTTTCCTCTTATTTAAAAACACATCATTTTTTGGCATCGAGAACACCAGCTGACTTCAGCGTGAAAAAATGAACGACAGACTCACTGGGCCCGTATATTGCAAATTATTCTGGTAAGTGGGAATTTGGATATTACCACACACTGCAGGGCACACGCGGACGCAGTGCACAGGGGAAGGAAACCCTCTTCCCCGACAGCTCGAGAGAACCGAATGTCTTGATAGAGGCAGAAGAAATATAAGTATTAAGGAACAGCTTGGCAGTGGTACGCATTTCCACAGAGGAATGCACGGCTGCACAACAGGGAAAGACAGGGACAGGCCGAGGTGGCCCAGAAGCGGCTCCCACCCGCAGGGCTGGAGCACGGGGACGAGGCTGGGTGGTCAGGCCTCGGAGCGCGGAGGAAAGCCACGCGGAGCCACTGCGCAGACCGCGGGCCTGGCTCTGGGAAGGCCGGCGCAGCTGGAGCTGGGCCAGGCGCTGGACACACGCCGGCCCCAGCAGCTCGCGAATGGGAGACACGCCCCGTTCTCCTCCCCGCTGCTTCCCCGTGTCCCCAGGGTCCCCTGCAGGAGGCCAGGTGGCCACAGAAAAGGTGACTTTCAGTCCTAGCCTCACGGAGTGGAAGACGAAGAGTACGCGGAATAAATGGAAGTGGACCTCCAGGTAGACTTGTCGTGCAGGTGCCTCAGGACACCAGGGACAAAGGGAAGGTTTAAAAGCAGCACGAGAGAAAAGGCGACCCTGCGGGTGAGTAAGGGTTACCAGAGCCCCAGCCCATGAAAGCAGCCACGGACGCGGCAGGCAGCTTAGCCGTGTGCTCGACGTGCTGAGAAAACACACCCTGCGCCCGGAGCAGGCTACCCAGCTACGTTGCCATCTGTGAGGGCGAGCAGTGATGTTTCCAGAAACACCACGGCAGCGTCAGCAGCCAACACTGACCACACACTCTGTGTGCACGGACGCTGCTCCAGCTGTCTCTGGCCACCAGCCCTCAGTCCTCACAAGAACCCTGTTAGGAAGGCGCTGCTCCCACCCCGCCCGCTTTACGGATGGCAAAATTTAAGTACGAAAGCCTTAAATAATGTTCCAAAGCATATGCATCTAAGAGGACTAAGACATTAACAGTATACGACTAATATTAACACTCTCAGTGAAGACAACCAGCTCAGAGTAAAACTTACTGAAATAATGATTAAAAGAAATCATAAATACATGGGTTTAGCTCTGTAAGCTCTAACTATATAAAACAGTAATACTGACAACGAGGACGACTAACGTGAGGGCATATGAAAACAGGTAGAGCTGAAATAGTAGGTAATAATAATAAGACTTAGTACTAGACGGGTGATCGTGGTTAAAGGATTCTGGGGGTTGTGTTGAGGAGGGCAGGTACAACCAGTGCTTATATTTAGAGTTGGTTGGGCCAAGAGTATTTCTTAAATATGTTAGGTGAACCATTGAACAAATAAAAATATATAACTACATTTTACATGGACTAGTGGGTAATGAATTCTAATTTTATAAAAAGCCTATGAGCTATATTAATATTAGGCAACAGATATTGATATTAAAGACGGTTACTATTGGTTGATAAATGGAACACTTCACCAAGAAGATATAATAATTTTAAAGTTTCCTTTACCTAGTAAGAGCCTCTAATATATCAAGAAAAATAACAGATACAAAGAAACATTGAAACACCTGTAATCACAGTGGTATAATTTATCACTCTGTTGTTGATAACTCTTAGGTGTAATAGACCAAAAAAATGGTGTATCTAGAGAAGTCTTCAACAATACATTTATCAGACTTGATTTAATGAGCATGCCTAGAGCATTCTCAATAACTGAGAAAAATACACATTCTTCTCAGGCATATATAGAATATTTATAAAATTGACCATGTGCGGGGCCAGAAAATAAATCTCAATAACTACCAAAGATACAATACAAACCACACGCTATCACGAATCTAATAAATCAAAGATTACAAAAAATATCATTTATTTGGAATTTTTTAAAATTCACTCCTAAATAACCTCTAAGTCAGCAAAAAGATCATGGTAGAAATTAGAAAACATTCAGAATGGAACGACCGTGAACATACCGTCAGAACTTCTGATACATACCCACAGTGGCACCCAAAGGGAAACACGTAGCCGTAAAAGTTCGTATTGGCGTCTGTAGCCGAGTGTCTGACCCAAGTCGTGACAACAATGTCACAAGTAAAAGCAAAGGCAAAGGAAGTGGAAGGTGAGTGACAAGGTAGCTCAGAGTAAGGTTTGATGAAAGGCAAAACAAATGATGAGAATCCTGAATGATAAATTTGATTCTGTGGATTGTTTAAATGAACACACCTCTTGCAGAATTGATCACAGAGAAGAAAGCACAAAAGACACCATTAGACATGAAAAGGAACATGCACATGCCCCTTACGATGAATTGAATCTCTGCTGTCATATCCGAGCCATCATAAGGGAATACAATAAATACCTTTATGTCACTAAATCTGAAGTGTAAATGAAACAGACTGCAGCCAAGAAATCCATAACTTACTACAGAGTTGAGAGCAACTAAAAAATATGACTAGATTTAAAATCATTACAAAAGTAACATTTTCTATTAAAAATTTACCACCAAATTAACAACAAAATCCCAAAACAAAAGAAACACACACACACACACACACACACACACACACATCAAAAACAAACAACCAGCAGCTCGGAAAGTTTTACAGAAAATTTCCACCAAAAATTCAAGACACGGATTATACAAATGTGCACAGTCTCTTTTAGAGAACGGGAAAACTGGTAATCTCCTGAGCTTATTTTGTGCAGTTCCTATAACCTTTGTGCCCAGCTCAGACAAAGGCAGGACGAGAAGGGAAGCCCACAGGCCAGTCTCAGTTAATAAGCACAGGGCAAACATCCTAATTAAGATACAAGTCCAGCCAATTTTTACTGAAAAATTACATCATGACCAAGTTAGGTCCATTCCGGAGACATAAGAATGGCTTAATATTAAAGCATCTATCAATATAATTCACTACTTCAATGAACCTAAGGAAAAAAATCTGAAACTACCTACTGAGGTATACAAAAACATTTGATAAAATTTAACATTTGACTAAATTAATTAATCATTAAAAAGTAACAAAACGTAGCAAACTAGAGGAAAGAGCCTTAGTCCAATGCATGTTAAAATCCTATCGCAAAGGAGGCTTTTAATTGTGAAATGTTTCCAGCCTTCTCTTTAAGTTCAGGTATGGATGTGACTGCTCTTATAATCACTTCAGTTCAGGGTGTGCTTAAGACGAAACGCTGTTGACTAGGTTAGGTAAAGCAAAGAAAAGGTTTATGAACTGGAAAGAATGAAACGATGTGTTATTTTGAGGCGACAGGACACTTTCAGGTCAAGAGACTCTATGAATAAAGTATTCAAAATAATAAGGCAGTTTGGAATTGAGGGGCTATGCACCAGCCACAAACAATTGAAAGCAACGTAAAAATCCAATTTACAATAGCATTTTATGTTATGAAATAACCAAGAATAATGCCAAGAAAAGCCTTTTTTTAAGTAAAATGTTATTTGAAAGGCTATGGTAGCTAAGCGAACGGAGAGATATATGACGTTTATTCACAGCACCACATAACGCACGCGTGTGTGCGGGAGCCTCTAGGAATATTCAACAGCATTCACCGCGGACATACGATGTCCTGTGTTCCACGTTACCGAGACGCAACACCAACTACTCACCCAGAGAAAATCTCTCACACGTGCAAAAGTCACCCCTACAACATTATTCATAACAGCATTATTTGTAATTAACTTTTTTAAAAAACATACATTTCTACAAAGAGCAGAATCAATCAATTTTGGTAGATTTATATGCTGATAGAATTAAAAAGTAATGTTCTAAGGCAGCTTGCATTGACCTGGATAAATGTCAAAAATAATATACGTGCAAAGCAAGTTTGTAGAAAAATGAGTAAACCGATCATATTTATAAAAAATTTACAAACACACGAAAACTTATATCGTTATTGGATATATAGATAAATAGCACAAAATGTAAATTACGATTGTGATTAAGAATAACCCAAGTCCAGGAGAGATTACCCTGGGATGAAGGGATTAAAACTGGGGACAGAACACACGGGGCTACACATTTATCTGCTTTATTATTTTAAATTTAAAAGAGATGGGAAGGGAAATGTCTCATGAAAATACAGCATAACATTAAACAGAGCTGGCGTTTGTTACTTTGTCACATTATCCATTGCACTCTCCTGTAGACTGGAAACAATGTTCATAAGAGGAAGGGCGGGAGGAAAGAAGGATGGGGGCGAAGGTGAGACTGGGAGACACCGGAAGTCGGGGCCCAGACAGCACAGTCACCCCGACCCGGCACCGGGGAGAGAGAGGAGCATCTGCATTTGCAGCTGATTCACTGGTGAAAACCTCTACATAGCGCTGATTTGTTTTGCACTTTGTAACAGTTTTTCTGAATCGTTTTCTTGCCCTACTTTGCATCCACGAAGATCATGGCTTCCTTGAGGAGAGGACGTTTAGACGAGGCATCCATTTATTCGGCAAATTCTCACTGAGCTTCCCACGCGCCAGGTGCTGGTCTCGCCAGTGAGGTCGGGACTGTGCCGGGCGGATCACGGCTCCTGCCAGCAAGACTCAAGTAAACTGAGCCCTCAGCGAGGGAGCGGCAGGTAGCGCTGGTGTCACGCTGTGCGGAGAGGGGACACGGCGGTGTCACTGAGAATGGGGGGGGGTGTCTGGGAAGGCTCTCCCAGGAATTGACACTCGACCTTAACTCTGGTAAGATTCAGCCGTAAGAGGGTCCAGGGAGACAGCGCAGTCCCAGGAGAAGGAAGTCCCTTGGAGAACACGAGCCACGTCGGCCTGAGGAACAGAGCGGACGCCGGCGTGGCCCAGGAGAGGTGAGCAGGGCAGAGCGTGGCGGGAGGTGGGTCTGAGGGCGGCGGGAGGTGACGAAGGGCCGCGGAGCACCCAGGAGGAGTCCGGCCTGAGTTCTAGCTGCAGTGGGCAGCCTGGGAGGCTGTAACCGTGGAGGAAGAGTCACCAGGTGGAGATGGAAGGGAAGGAAAGCCTGGGGAGTGGGGACGGCTCACATCCCCGGTCCTGCCTGGCCAGAGCGTGGGCGGAGAGTGGAAACGCAGGGAAAAGGCATTTGCAAGACAGCCAGGACCCAAAATCACACTGTAATAACCCACATGCTTAATAAAAAAATGCCACATAAAAATGGGGTAGACTTTAACTAGATAAATTAAATGAGCTGTCCTTGAAAATCCTAGAAAACGTTAATTCTGGAGGGAACCACCTCATTTCTCAGATGGAGAAACTAGGGTATAAAGAGAATACGTGTTTCACAGGAAACGATAGTTCTGGACCTGAGTGAGAGTTTCTGAAACACACTCAGTTCCGTGCGTAGGGCGCTTGCTCTGCGCGCACGAACTGTCTTGTTGAGTAACCGGCGGGGCCTCTTACCAAGCGTGACCGCTTTTCCTGCCGTTTGTGCAGATGCAGAAACCTAGGCCCCAGCGGCCTGTTCAGTCTCCCAGGTAGCAGGTGATGACGCTGGGATCCAAATCCGGGTAGATCGAAGGAACTTCGCCGTTTCTTCTCACACAATCATTATTTCCATCTTTTGTAATGAAAATAAAAGCCCTGACATGCATTTTAAGGAGCAAATACGATGAATCAGTGGGGCCAAAACGATTTGGATGGATTTACCTGATCCATTCAACAAATGACCGACCTGAGTTGAAAGTCAAACACTTTCGGCATCGTGCACTCTAAACAAACTCCACCGAAGTTTTCGCCGGCTGTGATGGTGACACAGACACCGCCCGGCGCACGTGGAGAAAAGCGTTTGCGCAGAATTTATCCTCCGCGCCATCTGGACAGCCTCGGTGAGATTTACTTTCGAGTTATAAGAAGATATAAGGAACATAATAGATCTTTGCCAAACTCAAAAAATGAGCTCTGCTTTCGTATTACTCTCCCGCTAGATGCCTTCCTCCTCCTCAGGGCACGTTCATTGTTCGGGCAGGACCTTCGAGCAGCACCCGCCAGACGGTGCAGCAACAGCCGCCGGCAAAGGGCCTCCCTGTCCTCTAGCAAGGATGTCTCCTAACGAAACCGCACCGGCCACGAGGCTAAGCCCCGACGAGGGCCCGCTCTGCTCAAAGCCCGCACCAGCCCGCAAAGGCAGGGCCCGCAGGGGGCAGCCGCTTCTCCCAACTCCAGAAATAGCGGACCTGCCTACAGCGCCGTAAGAAACTCGTGCGTCACTCTCGTTTTTATATGGAAGGTAAGGGTCTGCCCGCTTGCCATTTCCTGGCCAGTTACATCTTTCTTGGTGACTTCTAATCTGGGACAATCAAATGGTTCCAGAAATCTGCATTTCCCCCCACGACAACCGCAGCAACTGCATGTCAGGTGGGCAAATCAGAGGTTCTATACGCCAACAAAAACAGATGGGTGAGAAAACTGCTTGTCTTTAAAATTATTTATTGGTAGTAGTGGTATAATAATAATTCTTCATCAGTCAGAGAAATAACAACTTCTCTAAATATCTGAAAGACGGGACAGAATGCATGAGGCTGTCTGCCAGTGTCCAGTGTCTGCGAGAGCCCGCGAGAGCGTGAGGGAGGCGCAAGGATGCTGACACTTGGGGCCAGGAGAGCCACTCCCCTGCCCCTGCCGCTGGAGACACTGCCACACTCAGCTCCCTGTCCCCAGGACAGGGGCAGCTCCCAACCAGTCCGATGAGAAGGTAGCACCGACTCCGCCGCCCTGAGTCGGGGTCCCTACCAACCCCGCTGCGGCCAAGGCAACCACCAGCTCCTGCCCACAAGGTGGCAGCAGAGTGTCCGGCCCTGCAATCCCTGCTGGTTTTGCTGTTGGCAGACGCTAAGGAGGAGCTGGCAAGGGAGCCCGGGACGGAATCACCCATCCCACGCTGCGGCAGAGAGCGGAGTCGTCACGGCAGGGTGGGCACCGTGTGCCAGACGCTGTTCTAAGCTCCCTACTCACCCACTTTAAAGATGAGCACGCCCAGCCCCGCGTAGCCGGCCAGCGAGCGAAGGAGAGTCACACACTTTGAGCTCAAGTCCAGCACCGCCTGCCCGTCCTTCCAATGTCGTTCCCGTTTCTTTCCATTAAGACGCAGTTACTCACCTGGCACCCAGACCTTCGTTTCCAGTTCCGCTGCCAGTAAGAGGAGCCAGGACCCCTTGGAGAAACGGCTGCTCGCGGGGCTGGAGCATGAAACGTGCGAGGCAAGCCTGGAGCGTCGCCGGCGCCAGAAAGCAGGGAAGTGCCAAACACACGCACACACAACCACACACACGGCCACACACACACGGCGGGTCTGCCAAAGGGACACAGGAGCCTCCTCAAAGAGCTGGAACAATTTGAGCAACAAAATAAAGTACTGGATTATAACCCCGAATACATAGCAACTGACGTCAATGACTGAACGGATGCAGGGGAGAGGGCGATGCTCCCACGCAGAAAAATTCCAGAACTGTATGTTTTCACCCTGTCCTCCAGGGAGTGGAGCTTAATTCTCCGCTCCTGGAATGACTTCCTTCCAAATCGTCCCGGGCGGAACCGTGGGGTGGGGTGGGGTGGGGTGGCGGCACCGCCCTGGGGAGTCACGGCCGTGTGCAGCCGCTGTCCTCGCCAAGCCTGTAACCCTCGCTGCTCACGAGAAAGCCGTGAGGCAAACTCTGCTCGACTGACGTGCTGCGAAATGCCTGGCCAGTGCTTCTCAAAATGGGCAACGTCATCAAAACCCAAGCACGTCTGAGACGCTGTCACAGCCAAAAGGAGCCTGAGGACAGGACGACGGGACATATTGGTGTCCTGGATGGGATCCTGGGACAAAAAGAGGGCGTTAGGTGAAAACTGGGTAAAATGTGAATGGTGTGGGCTTTAGTCAATGATACGTATCAATATTAGTTCACTAACGGCCCCAGATGCACCACACTGATGTAAGACGTTAATATTTGAAAACTCTCTGTGCTATCTTTGCAGTGTTTCTGTGAATCTAAAAATATTCTAAAATTCAATATTTATTTTTAAAAACTTAATTATTGAAATTTACCCCAAAGCAACTGATGCTCCACAGTGACTCACGTTCTACTTGGTAACGGAGAAAGAGATGAATTTACCACTTACTACTTTGTCTAAAAAATACCCTCTCGTGTACTACAAAACACAGCACGCACGCCTGCCTCCGCTCGTGAACCAGGCATGTCCGCTGCTGCGCAGCCACTCCGCACACCCATAGGGAGCCAGTTTCCTTCGCAAGACGCGTCGCTGCCCCGCGGTGGGGCTGGGAAGGCGGCCCCTGGGAAGCCCCCGCACGGCTCCGGTCCCCTCCCGCACGGGGGACGGGCCACCATCGGCTCCCACAACTCCTCGCCTCCTGAGTGTGGGCAGGGCCCGGGCAGTGTGTCCCCCTTCGTGGGGTCGTGGGAAGAGGAGGGGTTTTAGGATGACAATCGGCCTCCATCTCTCAAAGTGGTCTCTTTAGAAATACCCGATAGACTCCTCCCTGTGCCGAGGGCTGTTGAAAACGGCCCTCGCTGGCCCCTGGCGCTGACGCGAAGTGTGCCTGGGATTTAGCCTCATGGAACAGCTGCAGCAGCGTGGACAATGGCGTGTCATCGCGTGTCCCGCGCTTCAAATGGGTGATCATGCAATATGAAGGCATCACTGAAGCTTTTGGAATATGGAAAGTGCATGTGAAAGAAAAGTTGTAGAAAAGAGGAGACCGGAAACTGGAACGACGTAGCCGTTCTTAGCATGAGCTTAGCACGGGCAAACATCCGAGTTCATGCCTGGTTCTTTTTAATTATGTTCTATTTTCGTGATAACATGTAGCCTCTTTGACTGATTTTTATTCCTCCGTATAACACAGGCATTTCTGACATCTCCCCGACCCTTCCCTCGTTCCGAGCTATGATACACGCGGGTCCTGTGAGGTCCAGTCGCCCAGTGTCACGCCGAGTAGATTATTCATTATCACAGAACTGATGAAACGCGGAGCTCGGCAGCCGCCCCTGAACTTGAGAAGAGCCTCGGGTGTAGGATTTCAGCCGAGTGCCCCGTCGCTGCAGCTCCGAGCAGCCCGACAAACACCGAGCAGTTTGCCCACCCCGGGGTCGGGTGTCCTCACTCTGCCCCACGTGAGCTCTAATCCTTACCGTTAAATAAGATGCACTTACTCTTCCCGAACATTAGCTTCATCGCATCCCTTAAATAAGAAGAGACTAAAGATCCCAAAATGCCCCAAAGTTATTCTCCGAAGACAATGTTGTTGATGACTTATCCCAGATCAATCACCACTGAAGGTCGCCTGTCCTATTTGGCAATATTTGCTCAGTAACTAATAAAGATCAGCCCGCAGTTATTTATATTAGGTTATCATCTCTCCAGGGTGAAGCTTAATCCATTTTGCAATGTTTTTCCCAACAAGACAACATGAGTTTCTCCGTCTGAAAATGAATTAAGTGCACGGTTTCTAAATATGGGATCTGACATTGTTCTTGTTACAAAAAGCAATTTATTCCCCAAAAGGCTTACACTTCAAAGGTTATATAAAAAGGTTCAAATATCAATGCTATCCATTTTTCAATTACTGGGCTTCCTAACACCACTAGCTTTTGGACAGATAAGCGGTGGTATCAGTTTTCTTATTCACCATCTTATAGGTTTCCAATTCCGCCGCACAGAGAAAGCAAATTTATTGTAATACATTTAGCTGCTTTGGAAACAGGAGTATCCGGACTGTTTCCTCCAAGACTATAGAAGGTATCAAATAGCATCTTAAAGGGATATTTATGAAGTGGTAGATACTAATGATTGCAATTGCAGATAGAGCTTCGCGTGTCTACCTATAAACAGGCTCATATAAAAAAAGGCTAAGGTGGCTGGAGGAAAACTATTTTCATCGTATGAAAATTAAGGAGCCATGAAAACAATCTAAACATCTCCTAAGAGAGAGTCTGTAGACATTTGCGTTTTCCTATGAGGGAAGGAAAGAATCTGTTCATCTTCTTTTGTGTCATTGGATAAAAGGAATTAATGTCGTTCATACTTTCTTTCTGACAATTAAAAAGAAATCTTTGGGTTATGTGTGAAGGATTATTTGGTAAAAAGAAACAATGTCCTGATACTCAGGAAAAATAAATGTATTTTTCATTGCCAACTCAGGCGCATGATACAAGCTTTTTCATGATTGGGTAACAAAGACAAAATGTTCTAATTCATGTATTTGCAATGATCTTTCTCAGTAACAAAACAAAACTCCTTTTAAAACTTAAAAAAAAAAATTTTCCTATCAGGAGATAATACCAATAATATGGCCAGAGGAGGGACACAGCAGGGAGGTGGCACAAGCTTGGGGCAGTCCTGTCCCCAGCCGGGCATGTGGAGGACCTTCTATGGGGTCAAATGTCCAGTGCTGGGCACCGGCCACAGTGCACCCCAGTCTTTGGTCATGGAGAGGATTCCCCTGTCCTCTGCTGGGTGGAGGAGAGTCACCTAGGAATAAATTACTACGCAGCTACCTGGATTCTTGCCTGCAGTTGATTCTATCAGGTCTACGTGGAGCACAGACCGGGCACGGCAGGTGTGCCGGGCAGTGGCCGTCCACTGGCTGGGCGAGTGGTCAGGTTTGAACCCCGTGTGAGTTCGGTACATCCTTCCTGACTTTCAGGGTGGACGGCCTCTCAGTCTTGATGGAAAATCTCACTAATGGGCATTTTTCTCATGCACTACACTGGGTCTCCAAAACAACAGGATCTGTATTGCTTACTGACTGGGAACTCCAAAGAGATTAAGGATGAAAAAATATAATAAACTTCAACTACTGTTTTAATAGAAAAAAGGCATATTTGTGCAGACGGTAGCAGGCAGCCAGCAGCGCCTGCTTCTGAGCCATATTCCATCTTCTGTGTGATTGTTCTGGTGATGGTGTTACTAATATCACGGACACCTAGACAATACTTACTATAAATCATGCATCATTTTAAATGTTTCGTATATTAATTCATATAAGTCTCACAACTTGCTTATAGAGTCGATAAGACAGAAACGCTCATCCTCATTTTATACATGAGAACGCTAAGCCAATGGGAAAACTAGCCTTTAATATATAATTAGTTCAATTGATGTCTCAGAGGGCATTGCAAGTAATTTGCTATATATCCTTTATGTTATTTGATGAATTCCTAAAGGACGCATGCAGGTGGATTCCGTGTGCATGTGGGGAGGTGGCTGTCCCTGGACGTTTGCAGGGAGAGCTGGTCTGGCCCGAAGTCAGCGGCACATCCCCCACGTCAGAACCAGCCGAGCCCTCTCTCAGCGGCCGGCATCGTGGTGACTCCCTCGTGTTCTCTGTCACTCTTGACCATTAATAACGGGCAGCTCGTAAGCGTAGGGAACTTCACACCTATGAGGAGCAGCCGTGGGCCACAATAATTAAGGCCACCGGTTCCTCCCCCAGACTAAAGTCAAGTGGCCTGGGAGGGGGCGTCCACATTTCACGCGCACAGTCCTCAGACCCGCCGGGAAGAGTGTGAATTACCATCTGAAAACAACAAAAACAAGAAGTATGAGTGGTTTGTGTGACAGCCTGTGCTTTCTGTTTAAAGGTCAAAGTATGTGGAATTGCTCCTGTGTATCAGCAGGTTTTGCTTAAATGTGGTGAGTGCACTGGTCATTTTCAGTCGTCACGACACGCCGTTTTGGCCGCTACATCCCGGAGAGGAGAACGGCGGAAACACTGCTCACTCAGAAAGTCTCCAGCAAGGCCGTGTGAGCTCCTGAGTGGAAACGTGGACTTTCAACCGGTATTTGCAACTTTGTCTTGATTAATATCTCATATGGCCATCTCTCCATGAAAACAATTCTGGGGTAACTGGTGAGATTTTTTTCCGTAAAACATTTAAAAAGAATACGTTCTTAATTGTCATTTCAGCTCTAGTGTAACATTATATCATCTGCAGTCATTATAATTTTAGTCTAATATTTTAGCACCTTTGTTTGCGTTCGCTTTGTCAGTCAGCATCTATTTAGCAGATAGAGACAAAAAAAGTATTTGGCATTTCCTGTAATGGTTGCCATGGACACCTTTATTCTACAAATATATGAAGGAAGACTAATATACTAGTCTCAATTAGTTTTTTCCTCCTTTCTCTGCTGGTAATTAGCACCAGAGGGGATGGGTCTGAGTTAACTATTAATAGTTTAGAGGTAAACCTGAATTTTAAAAACAACACATTATCAGATAAAGTAAAAACCTGAATCTTCTACTCACTTGAAGAACTTATCAATGAATGGAAATTTCCAACTGCGTCAGACTATGGAACAATTGTGTTTTCCCAGCTGATGTGCGTCGTGCTGCAGGCTGCTGTATACCTGTATTGCTGTCTGACAGCGCTAATTTCTTCTCACCATCGGGGGTCAGGGGGAGACGTCTCCTGAGGTCCCCGAGCCATCAGGCACGTCTACGTTCACAGAAGTTGTCCGAACACTCGCGGCGCTTAATTGAAGTGCCGTTGCCTAAAAGGGGGAATTACCAGGGAGCAAAAACAACGATGCGGCAAGGAAGGGCTCCTCACTCGTTGCTGTGTTCGCCAAGCCAGCCTGGACACGCTGCCACCGCGTGTAGTGTGCACTGCAGGGAGGGAAGGCCACGCCTGGCCGCGCTCTCGGGGGCTCCTGAAGCTCTTGCCCTCCAGCCCTGACCCCCTTTGCATACTGAGCGTTCGCCAAGAGTTTGACACTTTGTCGTATTTAGTCCTCACAAAAGCTAAACCACACTTCCCCATATGGAACCTAAACTCAGAGAGTTCAGGTGACATCGCAAGGTCACTCGAGTGTCACGCAACACGGGGGAGGGTGCACCCTGCAGGTTGGGTGCAAACCCATGCGACACAGCCCTGTCCTCTGTGCTCCATTCTCTTCCTCTCCAAGTCATTTCATCTTCCTTAAAATAATGCAGAAATGCATAAAATTGAGAAATAAGATTTCTGCGGGCTTAAGGATGGCAAACTGGAATGCAAACAGAGAGAGACGCCGGACTGCGCGTGCACTGCCAGTGACGCCGCGGGGAAGGGGCAGGTCCAGCCGCCCCCCACAGGCCCACTGCTGCCTGCTCCTGCTCCCCGAACCCTGCCGCGGCCTGATTCGTCACCTGTCACTGCACGAGCCAGCCCCGCTTTGTGCTTGCCCAGTAGAACAGGCCAACTCGTGCTCACCCGACCTTCGCAGAGGGGCACCTGGAGGGCAGGGGCTGTGACGGAGAGAACCAGAGTGGCCACAGGTGGAGCCATCGCTGCTGCGCTGAGACTCGCTCCGGACCCACTCGCCTCCTCCTGACAGCCACGTCTCTACAGCTGCTTAAGAAACTGTGCCCCTTTGGAGAAGCGACTCCCTTTTGTCCCTGGGATTGCGCCGGCTGGACGCAGCCTGTCTTCACCTGCCCTCCTGGCTGGCGCTCCGGCAGCCTCGAGCTCGCTTCCATCCAGCCCTGCTTGCAGAGAGTTCCTGTTCACAGCTCAGCTGCGTTTTGATGAAAAGTTTATTACACTACAAATTGCTGGAAACCACTAACCTTTAATTACATGTATGTCCTGTGTGAACAAAAGAAAGAAAGTACGCAAGGAGGATCAGGTCTAACCCGACAACCTGTCCCTGGCACAGCACCTGCGTCCACCTGGGAACTCAGCGATCCTCGACGCTCCTTTCGCAACCCCCATTTCTGAGCCAACTGCGCGTTCTGGGCGGGTCGGAAGGGCTGTGCGCACTCAGCTTCTTTCCTGAGCCCGGGAAGGAGGAAGCAGAGGGGGCGGGAGTGGACGAAGGTGGCTACAGCTGCAGCAGAGCCTGTGCAGGCCACCCGCACGCCCACTGCACGGGGTGTAATTTATACACCTTCAGATGGGCTCGTCTCAAGCATTCGGTTCAGCGATTTTTAGTGAATTTACAGAATTGTGCAACCACCGTCACAACTGAATTTGAGGACATCCTCCCTGGTCACCCCACAAGGAAACCTGGTGCCCGTTTGTGTTCACTTCTTCTGCCTAACCTGGCCACTCGTCCACTTTTGAAAATACAACTTTCAAATCCCTGTCTACTCCATGAATCAGGGTGTCTGGGATGGGTTCCGACACATGCGTGTTCTCAAACCTCATCAGGGAGTTGAGCTTGACCCAGATTTGACAGCCGCCCTGGTGAGGCGAGGAAGCTCATGTCGACCCGGAGAGAGAGGCCTCCAGGACACACGGGACAGCAGATGGTTCAAGCCATCCGAAGTTCAAATGACACTGGAAACAGGATCCTGGAGCCCAAGTCTGGGAATCAGCTCATCTTGCATTTCACAGTGATTTACATAATGATGATGATTTTTAGTGTAGAGCAAACTTTATAAAGCTGTCAAACATACTAAGATTATTCCCTAAACTATATTTTTTGAACCTATTTGGAAAACTGTTTTTCATATAAAGCTCCGGAGTTTATTAATTTGAATCTAAATTACCATAAAACATCATAAGCACTGTACCTCCCAAACCAAACAAATTCCCCATCCTTATAAAGCCAAATGAGTTCATCATAATTAATGCTATAGAACAAACCCTGCACAATAATAATTAACCACATATTGTTAAGTGCTATCAAAAATGCATGGCATTTAATTAGCTTGAAACAACACTCTCCGTATATTACAAAATGAGCTAATGTTATTCCTGGGTGATCATTCTTCAGCAGGAAGTACTTTTGCTAACAGTCTTTTAATGTATTTATTAGTAATTCAATAATATTGAAGTACTGCAATAGCAATTTAGCTTAAATATTCCATTTCAATTAAACATTTGACCTCTTTGAACTCTTTGAAATTTTCAAATTAGGGATTGGTTTGTAATTACGCCATTTGTGTGTACAGTATAATATAGTAACTCCAGAGTTTTATTGTTTCAGTACCTAATGAGGATATTCTGTGTAATGAAAGATGTCTAACATATTGGTACCAACTCCCTCGAGGGTGGAAGTGGCCACAGTGTCTCTCAAGGTCATGAGCAAAACATCGGGCAATGACTGGTGAGAACTCAACCTCAGCAAGCTCACGTCTGCTTCCAAGCCGGCCACCAACTTGCAGTGTTTCCTCAGCGTTCTGTGCTCCGAGCCTGTTCTCCTCTATGAAATGGGATTATATCGCTTGATTCATTTTCCCTCCCAAAGCTTCTGTGAGTCTACACTAGCCTGAAATTTATATGTAAATGACTTTGCGCTAATTGATAAGAATAACTTTAGTAAAATGTGGGATTATGACATAATTCTTTATAGGAAGAATTAACATGATTTTGTTTTTATTCTAAAAAGAAAATGAAACCTCATAAAGATTATCATGTTGTATTTGCATTTATACTGGTTTTTAAAAGTCACAGTAGCAACTACTACCTCTCCGTAAATAACAGCTATGTATTTACGTGTAATGCTCCAAATAAGTAAGCAGGGAAGAAAGTCTGTTCGATGTCTATTGAATAAAAACGGCAGTTTTTGATTCCATGTTGTGCTCCCTTTCCCTTAACTGTGGTGTTACTACTAGTTTACGTTACCCACCGGCCAAGTCAGGCGTGAGAGAGACTCCAGGTGCGCGCCCACCCTGGGACAAAATCCCTTCGTGTGGCCGGAAGCTGGGAATCCAGTGACCCGCTCTCAGAAGGCAACCATGGAGTGCGCGTGGGGTGCTGGCCATCGACATTTGGGTTCAAAAGGAAGAAAATGGAGGGAAAAAAGGAGTAACTAGCCCCAGATAATTTCCAAAATGGGGAACTCTGTTGGGTTCCGAGGGCTGCGACGAGCCTCTGATGCTCGTGGCCTCGCGCCCTGAGTCACTTTTCTCGAGAACGACAGCACTTAGCGCTGCTGAGCAAGGTCATTCGTCAGTCTCCTGCCACCCTCACCATGTCCTCCTGCTTGTCCTTCTGGATCACGCTGGCGTTGTTGCCGCTGCTACAGAATTCTGCAGCTTGGGGCCTCCCCTGTGTGTCATGGAACTCACGCTGCTAGAGAGAGGCATGTCCGCAGGTTTTCCCGCTAACCGGCCTCCCGGCCTTTGCGGAGACACGGAGGGGCGGTGCCGTCAGCCCCCCAGACGCATTCTGGTTCCACTGAAGGAAGCTGCACCCTTCACTCCTCACAGAGGCTCCCGTGGCTGCCGCTCCAGCCGTCCAGCGTTCTGAGGCAGTAGTGAGAGGTCAGCCGTTTCCTCTAGAGCACACTTTGCTAATAATGAATCTCTTAATTTTGGTATGTTTTGCAAACTGGATAGGCTGAGCATTTCCCAAATCATTAAGATTTAGTTACTTTTTCTTTAACAATTCTTCCCTCAATTTATCTTTCTCTTCTTGCACTTTGCCATAAGCAGCAAGGAGAAACCAGGCCACCCTCGCAACGCTTCGGGAACCTCTTCCACCGAACGCCCGTTTCCACGGTGTCCGTGTTCTGCTCACCACATGGCTGCAGGACACGACTCCACTGAGGAGAGTGTTCCTGCACTGCGTGCTCCCTGTCCACCCACCAGCTGGTGGGCACAGTTTGTTTCCGTATGCTGCCTATTGTGACTAGTGCTGCAATAAACATGGGGCGCAGATGTCCCCTCAGCAGACAGGTTGCCTGTTTCTTCAGGTATACAGCCAGTAGTGGGATTGCTGCATTGTACGGTAGTTCTATGCTTAGTTTTTCAAGGAAACTCCATACTGTTTTTCGTAATGGTTGTACTAAGTTACTCTCCCACCAACAGTGTACAAAAGTTCCCTTTTCTCCACATCCTCTCCAGGATTTATTATTTTTGTCTTTTTGATAATAGCCGTTCTAAGTGGAGTAAGATAATATTGCACTGTGGTTTTGATTCGCATGTCCCTGGTGATGTTGTTGCTGGGCACTTTCTCATATCCTTACTGGCCATCTGATGTCCTGTTTTGAGAAATGTCCATGCAGATCCATTGCCTATTTTTCACACCCCCCCCTCCCTCTCTTTCTGTCTTTCTTCTTCTTTTTTTTTTTTTTTTTTTTTTGCTGTTGAGTTGTTTGAGTTCCTTGCATATTCTGGATACTGATCCCTTGTCAGGTAAACATTTTGCAAATATTTAGTCCCATTGTGCAGGTTGTCTCTTCCGCCTGTTGATTGTTTCCCTCGATGTGCAGAAGCTTTTGAACTTACTGTAACCCCGCTTATCGACCTTGGCTTCTATTGCCTGTGCTTTTGAGGTTTTATCCACAAAATCTTTACACAGACCCATGTCCTGAAGCATTTCCTCTGTGCTCTCTCCCAGTGGTTTCGTAGTTTTAGGTCTTACATTTAGATCTTGAAGACACTTTATTTTTTGATGTGGTTAGAGGTAGGGGTCTAGTTTCATTCTTCTGCATGTGGATATCCAGTTTCCTAGCGCTGGGAATTTATTTAAGAGACTGTCCTTTCCCTGGTGCATGTTCTTAGTGTCTTTGTCAAAAACCAGCTGTCTGTAAATGCAGGTGTTTATTTCTGGGTTCTCTTTTCTGTTCCCTTGGTCTATGTGTCTGTTTTTCATGTCAGTACCATGCTGTTTTGGTTACCATAGCTTTGTGGTATAATTTGAGGTCCTGTAGTATGATGCCTCCAGATTTGTTCTATTTATTTAGGATTGTTTTGGCTATTTGGGCTCTTTTGTGTTTCTACATGAATTTTAGGATTGTTTTTTTCTATTCTGAAGAACATTATCGTTATTTTGATAGAAATTGCACTGAATCTGTAGACCATTTTGTGTACTATGGTCATTTTAACACTATTCATTCTTCCAAGTCATGACATTGGGATGTCTTTCCATTTTGTATGTGTGTGTCCTCTATAACTGATTTCATCTAAGTTTTATAATTTTCATTGTAGAGATCTTTTACCTTCTTGGTTGAATTTATTTCTTAGTATTTTATTTTGTGTATATGTGGCTATTATAAATGAGATTGCTTTCTTAATTTTTTTCAGCTAGTTTATTGTTAGTGTACAGAAACATTACTAATTTTTGTGTGCCGTTTTTGTATCTTGCTACTTTTCTGAATTCATTTATGAGTTCTAAGTGTTTTTTAATGGATTCTAGATTTTTCTATATATAAGATCATGTTGTCTGCAAACAGAGACAATTTGACTTCCTCCTTTCCAACTTGGAGGCCCTTTATTTCTTTCTCTTGCCTAATTGCTCTGGCCAGGACTTCCAGTGCTACGACGGATAAGCATGGTGATGGTGGGCATCCTTATCTCGTTCCACTACTTAGAGGAAAAGCTTTCAACTTTCCTCATTCAATATGATGTTAGCTGTGGCTTTATCATACGTAATCTTTGTTGTGTTGAGATATGTTCCTTCTATACCTAATTTGTTGAGAGTTTTTATCATGAAGGGAAGTTGAATTTAATCACACAATCTTTCTGCATCTATTGAGATGACATACAGTTTTTGTCCTTCATTCTATTAATGTGATATCATGTTTATTGAGTTGCCTATGTTGAACCATCCTTGCATCCCTAGGATAAATCCCACTTGATCATAGCATATAATCTTTTTGTGTACTGTTGGATTCAGTTTGCTAGTATTTTGTTGAGGATTTTTACATTCGTGTTTAACAGGGATATTGGCCTGAAGTTTTCTTTTTTGTTGTGTTTCTGTATGGTTTTCATATCAGACTAATGCTGGTCTTGTAGACTGAGTATGGAAGAATTCCTTCTCTTTTAATTTTTTTGTTTTTTGGAATAGTTTGAGAATTGGTGTTAGTTATTCTTTAAAATGTTTCATAGAATTCAGCAGTGAAGCCATCCAGTCCTCGCTTTTCTGTATTGGGAGATATTTTATTACTGCTTCAATCTCATTACTCATTATTGTTCTGTTCAATTTTCTATTTCTTCCCAGTTCAATCTTGGTGGGTGGTATATTTGTTGGTGTACAGTTGTTCATGATAGTTTTTAATGAGCCTTGGTATTTCTGTGGTTATGATATCTCAGATATTATATCTCAGTTATAATATCTCAGATTTTACTTACCTAGTAAAATCTTCTTAGTCTCATTTCTCTCATTTTCTTAGTGAAGTGAGTTTCTTACAGACAGCACATACTTTTCTCTTTTTTTTTTTTTTTTTTTTTTTTAT
>CAUYSK010031079.1:0-12807 GCA_963575035.1 Avahi laniger
TACTATATCACCATTGTTTCTTAAAGCTCAATAGTACTCCATGGTATACATATACCACATTTTATTAATCCACTCATGTATTGATGGGCACTTGGGTTGTTTCCACATCTTTGCAATTGTGAATTGTGCTGCTATAAACATTCCGGTGCAGGTGTCTTTTTCATAGAGTGTCTTCTGTTCCTTTGGGTAGATGCCCAGTAATGGGATTGCTGGATCAAATAGTAATTTTACTTGTATCTCTTTAAGGTATCTCCATATTGCTTTCCACAGAGGTTGCACTAGTTTGCAGTCCCACCAGCAGTGTATGAGTGTTCCTATCTCTCCGCATCCACGCCAACATTTATTGTTCTGGGACTTTTTGATAAAGGCCAGTCTCACTGGAGATAAGTGATATGTCATAGTGGTTTTGATCTGCATTTCTCTGATGATGAGAGATGTTGAGCATAGAAAATATTATTTTATAGGGGTTTACCTATCAAACCTATGGGCATTTTTTTTTCTTTTCTTTTTTTTTTTTTTTTTTGAGCAGAGTCTCACTTTCTTGCCTGGGCGAGTGCCATGGCGTCAGCCTAGCTCACAGCAACCTCAAACTCCTGGGCTCAAGCGATCCTCCTGGCCTCAGCCTCCCAGGTAGCTGGGACTAGAGGCACGCGCCACGATACCCAGCTAATTTTTTTTTTTTCCTATATTTAGTTGTTTGGCTAATTTCTTTCTATTTTTAGTAGAGACGGGGTCACGCTCTTGCTCAGGCTGGTCTTGAACTCCTGAGCTCAGAATGATCCGCCCGCCTTGGCCTCCCAGGTGCTAGGATTACACGCGTGAGCCACCGTGCCCGGCCCCTATGGGCATTTTTAATGCAGCCCTGATTAATTCCAAATTCATCAGGAACCTAGCAGATGGCACAAAAGAAGCAAGTCCTAAAAGCAGTAGCAAATTTAACAAAATGCTACTGACACCAAATTTTAAAAAGCTATCAATTTGGCAACCTCATACTGATTTCTTATTTAGCAAAATAATGAGTATGGTGGCAGCATCATAACGCTTGACAACATAGAGCTCTTTGGGGGCATCTAGGCACTACGCTAACAAGCCAGAGGCACAAGTTCCTTCAATTACACGAAGACACAAGTGAGCAGGGAAGGATGGCACAAAACAAAAAGAAAATGACTTGGGAACTCGGGTAGTTGCCCAGGTGATGGTAAAGCATCAAGCTGAAAAACCTGTGGTCGCTAAGCAGCAGCAAAGACAGTAAGAGATGCCCGTCCAGCTTCACAGCAGCTGCAGTAATTTCAGATTGGTGGAATCACAGCACACCCTGGTGACAAAAATGAGCTACCTCTGGCTGGCCTGATGGAAGTCACTGAAGCACCCTCAAAGTAAGGAGTAGACCATCTAACTTTTCTTCAAATCTTCCTGAGAATAACCAAAACACAGTGAGAAAACTTGCCCTTTATTAAGAAAAAAAGGAAAACCAAAATAGATTTTCTATAATACAAATGCTAATACTATTTTTAAAGCATCTGGCTTATTGGTTTACCATCGATGTGACCTTGGGCAAGTTTTTAGATTTCACATTAGAAATTTTTTTAAAATTTTTTTTAAAAAGTTCTCACAGGGTAGCCACAAGGATCAAATAGACACAATATTTGAAGCATGCTTAGAACAGGACCCGGCACACCAAAAACACTATACGCATTCATACATAAATAAACAAATGAAACCAACTGAAGACATAGGATTTTTAAGCTAAAAAGGAATACTATTAAAAGCTATAATGTATTGAATGCTTGCTATGTGCCCTCCACTGTGCTCTTTGCATACATTATCTCCTTTAATCTTTATAACAAAAATGCATAGCAGGTATTATTATCTTCTTTTACAGATGAAGGAAGGTAAACGTTAAGCAGGAAACACAAAGCAAGTGGCAGAGCTGGGATTCAAATCCAGGTATTCCTGACTCCAAAACTTACGCTTTAACCTTACTGAAATATAGAGAAAGCTAATTCTACTCATCTGTTCCTATTTTATGGAAGAGGAAACTCAAGTGTCTTAGATAAAGACCACAGATAGCTAGTGGATAAATGAGGAATTAAGGTATCTTAGCCTATTACAAATAGATACCCTTTGCTCTAAATGACTAAATAGGTACAAAATTCCATTGCCACTGGAAATAGTCTCTTGAATCACCCAGGATTATAGATGGTCTAAGGCTATCTACCCTACGCCCACAACACACCCAAGCAAATGCTATAGGAAATTAGAGAGCAGAAGAAATTTTTCTCCTTGGGTGTGGAAGGCAGGACGGTCAGGTGTCCTGAATGACTCTGTAATATGATCAACTGCCAAGTCTAGTGCTAAAACGTGGTAAATTTCAACTTTGTTTTTCCAATGTAGAAAGAAGGACCTATAAGGAAAGCTAGATAGGGTTACAGAAGCCCATTAAGTGCTTCTCTTGGCCAACACCACTGATCATCATTTCAAAAATAGAGGTCTGTGACGGGTGCATTTTCCCTTAGTATGCTCAGGTTTGACAATGAAAGAAACACCAGCCAGCTCCCCACCCATAGGTGTTGTCTAGAAGTCATTTGGCAGCAGCTGGAGCTGACACATAAGCTCTGCAGCAAAAACATTGATATTTTAACATTAACACTGAAAAGATGTGGGTAAATAATATTGAAAATACAGGTGCATCTGTAAGATGTGCAATCATTACAGCCCAGAGCTCTCACCCTGTATAAAAATTAATTAACCCTTTCCTAGTTGTATGAATCAAACTAAATCAAATGCTGTGTTCAGAGTCAAGTGAAAAATATTAATTTGGGAACTTTCTTACAACTATATCTTTAGGCATTTGTTTATATAACCAATAGAAAAAATACCTCTTTACATTAAAAAGTTTATCATTTACGTGTTTTTTATAGATATCATAATGGAAATAATCTTTCCTTTAAAACAGTAAGTGCAAATTCATATTCTGAACAGATACTTTGAAACAAAGCCAGAGTTTACCTCGTAATGGTCAAAATCCTAGTAAATGGCAATCCATTTTGCTTGGATCATTTCCCAGTATTTGTAGTTTATTAAGTCACACCAAACTTACTATTTTATCAACTATAGGCATCTTCTTTAGCACAAGTTGAGCACTGCTTGGGACCAGAAAAGCATTTTGGAACCAGAAGTGTTTTGGATTTTTTCAGATTTTGGCCTTTTTTAAAAAATACAACTGTAGTCACCATACTGTATTTTAGGTCTCCAGAATTTATTCATCTCATAACTGAAAGTTTATACCCTTTGACCAACATCTCCCATTTTCCCCACTTCCCACCCCCCACCCCAGCCACTGGCAACTACCGTTCTATTCTTTGCTTCTATGAAATCAATGTTTTTAGATTCCACATATACGTGAAATCACGCAGTATTTGTCTTTCTGTGCCTGGAGTATTTCACTTAACCTAATATCCTCCAGGTTCATTGCTGTTGTTGCAAATGGCAGAAATTCCTTCTTTTTAAAGGTGAATGGTACTCTATTGTATTTATATATACCACATTCTCTTTATTCACTCATCCATCAATGGACATTTAGGTTGTTTCCATATCTTGGCTATTATGAATAGTGCTTCAATGAACATGGGAGTGCAGCTGTATTATTGACAAGCTGACTTCATTTCCACTGGATATGTACCCAGAAGTGGAATTGTTGGATCATGTGGTAGTTCTAGTTTTGATTTCTTGAGTAACCTCCATACTGTTTTTTCCCATGATTGTGCCAATTTACAGGCCCATCAACAATGTATAAGGGTTCCCTTTTCTCCACATCCTTATAATGTTTGTTTTCTTTTGTCTTTTTGATAATAGCCATTCTAATAGGTATGAGGTGATAGCTCATGTGGTTTTGATTTGCATTTCCCTGATGATTAGTGATATTGAGCACCTTTTCATGCACCTGTTGACCATCTGTATGTCTCCTTTGGGAAAATGTCTATTCAGGTCCTTTGCCTGTTTTTTGGTGATTTTTTTTTGATAAGTTCGTTATATATTTTGGATTTGGATATTAACTCTTTATCAGATATATAATTTTAAAATATTTTCTCCCATTTCATAGGTTGTCTTTTCATTTTGCTGTTTCTGTTGCTTTGCAGAAACTTTCTAGTTTGGTGTAGCTGCATTTGTTTATTTTTGCTTTTGTTGCCTGTGCCTTTAGTGACATATCCTAAAAATCATTGCCAAAACCAACGTTATGGAGCTTTCCCCCTATGTTTGTTTCTAGGAGTTTTATGGTTTCAGATCTTATTCTTAAATTTTTAATCCATTTTGAATTGATAATTGTGTAGGGTATAGGATAAGAATCCAATTTCATTTATTTGTACATAGATGTACCATTTTCCCAACACCATTTTTGAAAAAACTATCTCTTCTCTATTGTGTATTCATGGTGTCTTAGTCAAAGGTTAGTTGAACATGGGCTTACTTCTAGGTTTTCTATTCTGTTTTATTGGTCTTCATGTCAGTTTTTAAAACAATTATTTTAAATTCTTGTCAGGAAATTCAAAGATCTTCATTTCTTTGGGGTCAGTTAATGGAATATTATTGTGTTCCTTTGGTGGTGTCATGTTGCCTTGATTTTTTCATGTTCCTTGAAGTCTTGCGCATTGTTGTCTTCACATTTGAAGAAGCAGTCACCTCCTCCAGCCTTTATTGATTGGCTTCAGGAGAGAAATGCCTTCACCTAACAGCCTGTCTAGGGATTCTGTGGCTCTCTCAGACTTTTTCTATGAAAGTGTCCTTTTGTTCCCTCTTTGTACAGAAAGGATCTTAAGATTATATGCCTTCTCTCAACCCCTCAAACCCAGGCCAGGTACTGTGAACCTCCCACTTGTTTTCCCTAGGGCAGTGCTCTGAAATGCTCACATTTGTGTGCCTTTTCCCAGTCCTGCAGGGTGGAGCCAACTGTCTGTCTAAAATGTTTGCACTCATCATCCACAGGGGCATGCTCAGGGAGCCAGCCTCAGGAGAAAGGTGAGGCACACAGAGCATTCAAAGTGCCTATAGGTCACTTGGTGGGGATGGTCCACAAGCAAGGTGTCCACCTCAGTATTCTGGATGGGGCAAGAAATAAGTAAGCTTCTTGGTCAGCATCCTGCATGGCTAGTAGAGCCAAACATTCACTCACTACAGTCTCACTTTTTACCATGGGAGAAATCATGAGGCAAGGGATTCTCTCTTGGCATTGAGATGTGCCACCTTGGAGACAAGGCAGCATAAGTAAAGGAAAACTGGTTTTCTTACCCTCTTGAGTGCATCTATTCTCTGATTTTTTGCTCCAATAGTGTGCTAGAACTTCTCTGTTGGACTCCTGGACTACTACAAAGGTTGTCTCATCCATGGGTATTTGTAAAAATTAATGTTTGTGTGGGGGAGGGGATAGCAATAAAAAACTCCTATCATACTGTCTTGTTGACATCACTCCAGAAAAATTAACTGTGGTATGGAAAGATATTATCTATTATCCCTGTCCTGTGTTTAAACAGTGGCTCTCCCTTTAGTATTTATCAGCTCTTCTCACAGAAAACATGGCTCATTAATCTTTTTTGCCTAGTGCTAAAGAGCTAGGAGGTGTTCAATACTTGTTTAATAAGAAGTGAAGTGTTAAACTTTATTTGAAGAAGAAAAATATCTTCCATTGCTTAAATGTCTATGCCTCTTGGAAGGGCTGGCCTCATGAGGCCTGTGCTGAAGAGGGCCCTGTGCTTGGTTTAATGCTTTGCCATTGCCACTGTGAAATTCCTAATAATTTTTAAACAAGAAATCTTATATTTTTATTTTGCACTGAGCCCACCAATTATGCTGCTGGTCCTGTATGTTCACATTACTTAAAGTGAACCTTCAAGATTAATTCATGTGGAGACATGGCTGTTTCAACTCCTTGCAAAAATCTGAACTCAATAGTTATTTGCCTCTAAATTGTTTAATAAAAAGTATTTAACCTCCAAAATAGCTCTATGTAATGGAAATAAACATCAATATTTTCCAATTTATGTAATTTTTAAAACAATGAAAAGATTCGTGTGAAGTAACTATAAAAAACTATTCTCATCTATGTCTCCCTTTCATCTTCTTTATACCTTTTATAATACAATGATTCCATAATTATACTGTATCTCAAAGAATAAATAATAACCTATTTTATTGAGCATTTATTATGAACGTGGCCTGGACATTTTACATATATTATTTCATTTAATTAAATAGAGGTACTATTACTAATGGTCTTTTATAGTTGAGTCAAGAATAAGTAATGCAGTCAGGATTTGAATGCAGGTGGTGATATTACTGTTGTTGTTAAACTAGATCACTACTTTTTACTGGTGAGCATTTTGTGTGGTACAACTGATTTTAATTGTGCCCTTTACATTACAAAAATGTTAAGTGAAAAACATTAAATTTCTAAGTTATATGCCTGTGTTGTCTGCATTTGTAATCTACTTTATTGAGGTATAATTTAAAGATAATTAACTGCATATTTTATAGTGTACACTTTGATAGTTTTATCATATATGTATATCCATGAAATCATCACCACAATCAAGATAATGAAAACAGTCATCACTTTCAAAAATTTTTTTGTGCCTCCATTGATAATCCCTCTCACCTCTCAAGTAATCTTATTCTAGACCTGAGCTCTTAACTACAAACACAATACTGCAGTGCAATGTTTAAATCACAATTTTAAAAAGCTAAGTAGGTTATCTTTTGCAAATGAACAGTGTAATTCTAGACCAATACTGTTCAACAGAAATATAATGTGAGTCACATATGTAATTTTAAATTTTCTAATAGCTACATTAAAAAGTTAAAAACAAGTGAAATTAATTTTAATATTTTATTAATTTAGATTTGAAATATTATCATTTCAACATGTAATCAATATAAAAATATTATACAGTTGGCTCTTGAGCAATATAGGTTTCAACTGCACAGGTCCACTTATATGCAGATTTTCTTCTGCTTCTACCACTCCTCAGACAGCAAGACCAACCCCTCTTCTTCCTTCTCTTTTTCAATCTACTGAACATGAAGGTGACAAGGATGGAGACCCTTATGACAGTTTGCTTCCACTTAATAGTAAATATATTTTCTCTTCCTTATGACTTTCTTAATAACATTTTCTTTTCTCTAGCTTACTTTATTGTAAGAATATAGACTATAATACATATAACATACAAAATATGTGTTAATTGACTACACAATCAGTAAGACTTCCAGTCAACAGTAGGTTATCAGCAGTAGTTAAATTTTTCAGGAGTCAAAATGTTCTACTGTCAAGGTAGGGGTTGATGTCCCTAACCCCTGCATCGTTCAAAGATCAACTGTATTCTCTTTTTTTTTAGTAAGTCTTTGAAATCCAGGGTGTACACTGCACTTAAAGCACATCTCAACTCAGACTAGCTACGTTTCAAGTGCTCAATAGCCATATGTGGCTAGTGACTACCATATTTTGCAGCAAAGGTCTAGACATTAAGTGATGAAGGTAGGGAGTAAAGAATTATCGTGACTGGGAATGAATTCTGAGGGCAGATAAAATTTGATGTGGGTCTTGAAAGAATGCTAAGGTTTAGAGAAATGGAGAGTGCATTTCCGAAGGAAATAGTGTAAAGGAAGAGAACAGAAGGTATGCTGGAGTAGACGTTTATTTTTTAAATTAATTATGTGCCTAGTACATATTAAGCAGTGTGACACTCAGCATAGAACACACACATTCTTACATCAGTGGTTCTAAAACTTGAGCATCAGAATCACCTGGAAGGTAAAACAGAATTTGCTGGGCCTTACCCTGAGTTTTTGAATCAATACGTCAGAATTTGCATTTCTAACAAATTTCCAGGTGGTGCTAATACTACTGGTCCACAGACCACACTTGGAGAACCACTACCTTACACTGACACTTTGAAGTAGATATTAAGGCTATTAAGTATGAAATGTCTGATTTCCTTAAGTACTAAGTTTGACAGTTGATATCTCTGACATCTCACTTTGACACTTCTTGTTTTATTTTTACTGTGAAGGTACATCCTCATTCTTTCAAATGCACAGTTTGACTTATGATTATCTTTCAAGTTTTTTTTAGAACAATTTTTATGAAACCATGAATAAGTCAAAAATACATGTTATTTTTGAACATGAGTTCTGTCATGGAACAAATGCAACACAGACAGCTTGAAATATCAACAAAGTGTTTGGGAAGGATGTGGCTAATAAACACACAACGTGTCAATCAGTGGTTTGAGAAGTTCTGTTTGGTAATTTTAATCTTGAAAATGAGCCACGTGGACAACCAAGGAGGATAATGATGACCTGAAAGCTGCAGTGGAACTGAATCCATCTCAACCTATTCATGAATTAACAGCAAAGTTTGATGTTACTGTTCCAACAATACTGGACAATTTGAAACAAATTGGAAAGGTAAAGAAGCTGGATAGATGGATTGCACATGAATTAAACAAGTGTCAGAAAAGAAATCTCAAAAAACAAGTGTCAAAAGAGAAATCGTCTCGAAGGTTGCCTTTCTTTGCTGTTACAACGTAAAAGGCAAACCATTTCTATACCGTATTGTTAAGCGTGATGAAAAATGGATTCTTTTTGACAATTGCAAGCGTTCAGCACAATGGTTGGATAAAGATTAAGTGTCGAAACACAGTCCAAAACTGAACATTAATCAAAAAAAGCTAATGGTATCTGTTTGGTGGTCCAGCGCTGGTATTATCCACTACAGCCTCATAAAACCTGGTCAATCCATTACAGCATATGTCCACTGCAACCAATTGGATGAAATGATGAGGATGTTTGTGATTAAGCAGCCCAGACTCGTCAAGAGAGACAGGTCAATCCTTTTGCAAGACAATACTTGACCACGTGTTGCACAAACAACCTGCTCAAACTACAGCAGCTGGACTTGGAAACTCTCTATCATCCACCATATTCACCAGATCTTGCATCAACTGACTACCACATTTTCCAGGTTTTGGAACAGTTCTTGCAAAGGAAAAATATTCAATTCTCAACAAGTTATGGGAAATGCCTTTCACAACTTCATTTCCACTCACTCTCTAGGCTTTTTCACTGCTGGCATAAACAAGCTACCATTAAGATGGGAAAACTGTGTCAATAGTTTAGGCACATACTTTAATTGTACCATTTCTTGTTTTAGTTATACTATACTACACTTCAGATTCAAAATCGGACATTTCATATTTAATGACTTTAATATTATCTCCGTTTTATAGGTAAGGAAGTGAGGCTCAGGAAAGCTAAGTAACTTGCCAGAGATTGTATACATAATATATGACAAGACTGTTATTCAAGTCCAAGTCTGAAATTTAAATCTAGGTCCATTTGACTTTAGCTTTTTATTCCCTTATGATTTCTTCTAAAACTTTAATAGTTTTTGTGGTTGTATTTAAGTTTATTATCCATTTTGAGTTTACTTTTGTATATGATGTGAGGTAAGAGTCAAAGTTCTTTCTCTGCATGTAGATATCCAATTGTTTGAGTGCACTTGTTGAAATAATTATCCTTTCCCCATTGAATGCCCTTGGTATTTTTTTGTAAAAATCAATTGTTCACATATGTGTAAGTCTAATTCTGGACTCTATTTTGTTCCATTGTTCTCCATTCTATTTCAATGATCTATGTGTCTATCAACACCAATTACATACTGCCTTCATTACCATGGGTTTACAGTAAGTGCTGAAATCATGTTATATAATTCCTCTAAATTTATTCTTTTTTCAAAACTGTTTTGGCTTCTAGGATCTTTGCATTTCCATATAAATTTTAGAATCATCACATCAATTTCTATAAAAAAGCCAGCAAAGATTTTGATTGGAAGTGTGTTGAATTTATAGATCAATTTCCAGAGAATTGACACTTTAACAATATTGAGTCTTCCAACCTATGAACATGGTACCTCTCCCCATTTGTTTAGGTCTTCTTAAATATTTCTCACCAATGTTTTGTGGTTTTCCATGAATCATTCTTTTATGTATTTTATCAAATTTATTCCTATCTAAATCATATTTTATGCTACTGTACTTTTAAATTTCAATTTCCAACTATCTGCTACTAGTATATAGAAATAGAATTGACTGTTCTATATTAATCTTGTATCCTAAGACCTTGCTAAGCTCACTTATTAGTTGCAGCATTTTTTATATAATTCTTAGGATTTTCTACATAGATGATCATGTTTTCTATAAAGATACTTACTCCTTTCAACTCTGCTTTTCATTTCTTTTTCTTTCTTTATTGCATTGGCTGGGACCAGTACAATGTTGAATAGAAATGGTGAGTATGAACATTCTTGCATTGGTTCCAATATTAGGGAGAAAACATTCAGTCTTTCATCATTAAGTATGACATTAGCTGAAAGTTTTTCATAGATGTCCTCAGTATTATAACGAAGTTCCCATCTAATACTAGATTTCTCAGTTTTTATCATGCCTAGATATTGAATTTTGTCAAATACTTTTCCTGTATCTATTGAGATGAACATAAAGGTTTTTCATTTTAAGCCTGATAACATGGTTAATTACATTGAATTATTTTCAAATTTTAATCAACCTTAAATTCCTGGGATGGGGATATTCTCTACTAGGTCATGATTTATTATTAATATCATTATTATATATTTCTAGGTTCATATGCTAAAATGTTGTAAAGAATTTGTGTATTTATGTACATAACAGATATTGATATGGACTTTTCTTACTATATCTGTGGAATCAGGTTTGAAAAGAATTAATGATGATCTTTATGAATCATGTAAGTTACAAATCTAATTCCTTTTTTAATATAGGAAGGAGGGTGATTCACGAATAATATAAATTACTTAATAAATGGGAATTTATATCATATAATAATTTTTCAAAAGTTACATAAACCCATGAAATGATTAAACATAATTGCTTTAAAAAAATGCCCCTTATTAAGTTATTCACAACTTTGTTGGCATTACCAGGAATTTTTAACTTCTTATATACTTGATGGAAACAGCTTCATGGCAATAAATTACTAATTACTTTCTCTCCTTTTGTATCATGAAGATATTTTGAAAATCCCTACTCATTGATATGAATTTATGTCATTCTCTTTATAAATGAAATAGAGGTTAATGCTGACCAGGATCTAGTGAAATGAAACCAAATATATTAGACTCCTGTAATATTCAGGTAATATTCAGAGCAGTGAAGATAAACTGCTTCTGAAATAAAATGTTTCTCTTGGTGCAATGAAATAATAAGATCAAAGTGGTTAGAGGAACATATAATCTCTTTAGCAATATCCAGATTGTGTTGTAGGTGGAAAGTCCATTTTTAGAGTGCTGGAATCAAACAAGTAAGGTTGACATTAACATGTAAGATTTTGTCAGGAAGCAGACTGTGACCTGATATAAAAAAAGGCTGCCAAATATTATTAAGAGAGGATCATAAACATGCTGTAGATTGAGATTGAGAAGTTTTCATAGCAAACAGTGGATTCTCCATGAAGCAGACATCTAGACCAAGATTAGCATGCAGTATGTTAATTAAGGAGTACCTTTGGGATCAAACTTACAAAAAAGGGAGAGAAATGAGCAGGTTTGGACAGAAGAAAAAGTCAAACTGTGATTCAGGTCTAGCAATTGTCTTGGCTGAGCACACAGGGAACTCTGGAGCTAGAATGGCCCTTCAGAGTTGTCTCTAGTTGGTCCTATATGGCCAGGCCTTTGTATGACCACAGCAAGCAGTCACGGACTGTGGGCCACCCTGGGAAGGTTACCTTAGTCAAGCTGGCTCCCTGCAGCTGAGGCAGTCCTTGAAGGGGCTGACAGCTGTGGCTGTCTGCCCATGGTACTCCCAACAGTTGGGGCAACAAGCATTCACGGAAGGGAGATCTGAGTGGCACATCACAGTATCTATTAACACCACATTAGGCAAAGTATTTAGAGATATAAGAAAGAAAGATATTATAATAAACCATGCCAATAACTTCAGTTAGGTATGTGCTTATCAAAGTATACATGACTTGGTCCTCGACTTCATTCAGATCTCAGTATAAATATCATCCCTTCAGGACTTTTCCTCACCAACCTATTGGAAATGGCATCCATTTTATTGTGTTTGATTTTCTCATGGTGCTTACCACCATCTGACATTTTAATATAAGTTTATTTGTTTATAGGGCATTATCTGTCACTCCCATTGGAATTATAGGAGGGGAGCAACTTTATCTTGTTTACCACTATATCCCCACTGTCTAGAACAATGTGGGGAAAACAACATATTTATAAATAATCAGATTTCACTTAATATTTGTTTTGGAAGTGATAATGATTTATCATCATTGATAACTCATTAACTATACTGTGGTTGAAAGAATATCAAAGGTTGGCCAGGTGCAGTGGCTCACACCTGAAATCCTAGCACTCTGGGAGGCCAAGGCAGGAGGATCGTTTGAGCTCAGGAGTTCAAGATCAGCCTAAGCAAGAGCAAGACCCTATCTCTACTAAAAATAGAAATAAATTAGCTGGACAACTAAAAATATATAGAAAAAATTAGCCAGGCATGGTGGCACATGTCTGTCGTCCCAGCTACTCAGGAGGCTGAGGCAGAAGGGTTGCTTGAACCCACAAGTTTTGAGGTTGCTGTGAGCTAGCTGACACCATGACACTCTACCCCAGGCAACAAAGTGAGACTCTGTCTCAAAAAAAAGAATATCAAAGGTTGTAACTTAGCTTAGGTTCCTGGTGAGAAATGTAAAATATACAACTTA